>DWOR01000033.1:0-11471 GCA_018251155.1 Venada nevada
CTATTTTTAATGAATAATATGAATATAACATTGTGTATTTTTTTTTGGAAAGGATAAGAATAATAAAAGTGATTAAATAAATTACATTATTTTAAGTTTAATCATTTCAGTAATATGTATCGTAATCATCAAAGAAGTTTTACTTCAATCGCCCGTAAAGATTACACGCACACACCGTTTTTATAAATTTATTAGTCATTAGTATTTAACTAGGCAAAACTATTAATTTTCAGCAGTAAGTTGTGAGCCCTTTAGTGAACCCCTCCTCACTGTAGTGACAGTTCCACTGCAAATGTCATGTCAGTCACAACTCACGATACCGATAACCATCGCAAGAGACCCTGTTACTAGTATACGGGTAGAATAGTTGATTATGATTTCTAATTACGAATGAGGCTGACCGGAAAAGCTTGTTTTCTTGATTTCCTAGATAGCATTTAGATAAGTATTATATTAATTATTTACTGATTCAATTATAGGTTTCAAATGTTGTACATTATATATTTAAGATTTGTACGATTTAAAAAAATGCATATCTTGTAAAGAGTATGAAGAAAAGCATCTAAATATCAGTAACAATTGACCTTCAATTTGTTGATGGTGAGTTCTTCATTACGGTCGTGTGTTTTCAGAAACCGCCGCCAGGTGCTGTGAAGGTGATGCCGACGGGTCCGGGCGAGAAGAAAGAGGAGAGGAAACTGGCGGACCAGAGGAAACCGGCTGAAAACGGTGATTACACGATATTGGTGTTTATATTATAAGCAGTGGTTAACTAGAGAGTCATATGAAAATCAGCTTTGATATTCATAGTGCCACACTAAAATTCCCTGTATCGTGCCATGGACACACACAAAGACAAATATAGAGATACTCAGACCCAGCGGAAATATAAATTGAAAGAAAATATAGTAGAGCTCATAATAGTTCGACTCCGGCCCCAGCGCCACACTTATTTCTACCTAATAACAGCAGCGTTAAGCGCTGTATAAATACAATAAAACATGGCTCTTAGCGAAAAGAGAAATAGAAAAATATTATTTTATACATTTACAAATATATCAAATATGTTTTTTTAATCACATCTTTTTTTCTAAACTGTTCAGGTACTGACACTACAAGCGATCCAGGAATCACAAATAACGTCGAAACCACCCCCAAGAAACACAAGGTAGGTCCATTTTTTCATGTGAATATTTTGTCTATATTATATGAGGCAAGAATGGTAGTGGACAGTTTTGAAATGTCTGATGGAGTAGATTCCTGTCTTACACAAATTTGTAAATATACACTTTAGAAAAGCAATTTAGAGCGACGCATGTGTGCATTTTGCATTGTTTTTAAGTTCGCACTGTCTTAATATTGATTTTAAATCTCCCAGCAAGAAATAAAATGCGTTGCGCTCAGATTTTATAATTTATTTTATAATTATTATTTTGTTTTATTTTTCTCTTTCCTACCCTCACCCAAACAGTCAGGAGGTTTCGGGCTGTTCGGCGGTAGAAAAGACAAATCACCTAAAGAGGAGAAATCACCCAGAGACAAGTCGCCCAAATCTAAAGATAAATCGCCGAAAGACAAAGAAAAGTCTCCGAAAGACAAAGACAAAAAGATTAAAGACCCTAAAGCCAAGATCGCTGTGCTCGACACGTCGAACGAAAGCTCCAATTTTGACAGCTCTGTGGACAAGAGTCCCGTCAAAGATTCAGAGAAACCTGGCTTCACAAAGCCATATGAATACACGGACACCGAGAAGAGCCCCACTCATAAGAAACCATTCATAAAAGGTGCTTTCAGCTACGAGAAAGAACCAATTTATGATGAAAAGCAAAGAAATGCAGATGATGCTCAAAGTCCATCTACTAGGAAACCGGCTCTTGCATTCAATTATGCTCCTGGAGAAGACAAAAAAGTTGCTGAAAGCGCTGAGAAGCGAAAGACGCTCGAAGATCCAAATAAGATTAAAACACCAGGCATTGATTACGTTCAATCAGCCGCCTTAAAAGAACAAGCTAAAATCCCTAAAGCGAACCTCATTGATCCAACATTAGCTCTTTTAGACTCTGAAAGAGCTCACCATGAAGCACCTATATCTGTTGCGCCAGTTCCCATCACTAAAACTGAAAATGAAGTCCAAGTCGTTATAATAACTGGCCGATATAATCCCAAGTCGAAAAAACTTGATGATGCAAACGGGACCGTCCTCGTGACAAAAGGAATCTTTAATAAGTCGAATGGAAAAATTGTAACGGAAAAAGAAGAAATAAATACGAAATCGGGTCAAGTACACTACACCGATCCTGCTACGGGTAAGAAAGAGGTTAAAAACGGACACGTTGACTCGAAGACTGGTCACATACTATTCACTACTGGTGTCATTGACCCCAAGACTGGAAAAATAGACCCATCATTAGCTCAACAGTACTGTTTCGTTGAGAAGGCTGATGACAAAGTTGGCGATAAACCGGGCAGAGAAGTAGATCTAGTAGTAATCACTGGAAAATATGACGGCAAGCATAAGAAATTAGATGCGTCTCACGGACACGTTGAAGTGTCTAAGGCCATTGTAACACCAGACGGTATGGTTAATTCTAACTACGGTCAGATTGATTCCAAATCTGGTAAAATAAATTACGTCGATCCTAAGACAGGTAAGCTGGACCCGAAACAAGCGTACGTGGATCAAAAGACTGGAAACCTTTTAGTGACAACCGGAGTACTTGATCCCAAATCTGGAAAAGTAGACTCGTCCCTCGGTCAACAGTTCAGTATTGTAGAAAAGGATGCCACTAAAGCGAACAGAGAAGTAAGACTTGTGGTTATTACAAGTAAATACGATCTGAAGAGTAAGAAATTTGATCCATCATTTGCTCACGTAGATTCTATTAAAGGAGTTCTTAGTGGTGCCGATGGCAAGATCTACAGCGAGTATGGTGTAATTGATCCAAGGTCGGGAGACATTCAAATCACAGACACGAAGACTGGCAAACAAGAAGTCAAACACGCGCAAGTAGATCCTAAAACAGGAAATATTCTCTTGTTATCTGGTGTTGTTGACCCCAGAACTGGCCAACTAGATACCACATTAGGCCAGCAGTATAGCATTGTGGACAAATCGACACCTACGTTCGCCTCAGTGCCTGGTAAGGAAATCCAAGTCGTGGCTATCACTGGTAAATATGATTCAAAGAACAAAAAGCTGGACAATCCAAACGGTTTTATTGAGACATCGCCAGCTATCATCAGTGATAAAGATGGAAAAGTTCATACTAATTTCGGTATTTTGGACACAAATAATAGAAAGGTTTACTTTACTGATCCTAAAACTGGGAAACGTGATTCCAAGCAAGCTACTGTTGATTTCAAGAATGGAAGTTTCCTTATCACATCTAGTGTAATCGATCCTAAGACCGGTAAGGTAGACTCCTCTCTCGCTCAACATATATCTTTCGCCGGCAAGGATGCACCTGATACCATGCAAATGAGACAAGTTAATTTAGTCATAGTTACATCCAAATATGACCTCAAAAACAAAAAATTAGACCTTACCAATGCTCACGTTAACTCAATTCCTGGCAAAGTTGATGACGATGATAAAGTTCATACTGAATTTGGCATTATCGACCCAAGTAATGGACATATTACAATTACGGACCCCGTCACTGGAAAACAGGAGGTGAAGAAAGCCACAGTTGATCCCAAAACGGGCAATATGCTTCTGACTTCGGGTGTTATTGATCCAAATAGTGGTCAAAGCGATCCGACTCTAGGGCAGCAGTTCACTATAGTTAACAAACCTAAGGATACATTCAAGCCTATCCCTGGCAAAGAAGTAGAGCTTGTGATAATTACTAGCAAGTATGATCCGAAAAATAAAAAGCTAGATAATCCTAATGGCTACGTAGAGACTTCTAGAGGTATTGTCGCTGCAGACGGAAGAGTTCATAGTAACTTTGGTGTTATTGATCCCAAGACATGTAAATTGGAACTGGTCGATCCCGTTACTGGGGGTGAAGAAATTAAATACGCAATTGGAGATCCTAAGACAGGAAATCTCATTGTCGCTACTAATGTTGTTGATCCTAAATATGGAAGGGTGGACTCGTCTCTAGCTCAACAAATCAGCATTATAGATAAGAATATAAAGCCAATAGAACGTGAGGTCCACCTAGTGATTATAACAACTAAATATGATCCAAGGACTAAAAAAATTGACCCAAGTCAAGGAAGTGTCGACACCGTCAGTGGAACCGTTAGCTCTGATGGTAAAGTGCGCACGGAACTGTGTCTAATTGATCCTGCCACTGGTGAAATCACAGTCACAGATCCTACGACCGGTAAAAAAGAAGTTAAGAAAGCTCAAATTGATCCTGCAACAGGTCACATGCTCGTAACTAGCCAAGTGGTTGACCCCAAGACAGGAAAGGTCGATCCTGCGTTAGCTCAGCAGTATAGTATTGTCAACAAACCCGTCGTACCTCACACTAAGCCACCGTCTAGAGGTGAGATTCGTCTTGTAGTCATTACAAGTAAATACGACCCGAAGACTAAAACTGTCGACGCAGGTGCTGGTACAGTAGATGCTTCAAAGGGATACGTCAGCGCTGAAGATGGTAAAATACACACGGACTTCGGCATTATTGATCCCAAGTCAGGTCAAATACTGTTTAAAGATCCAGTTACAGGCAAGCAAGAGCTTAAACAAGCCGAAGTTGACCCCAAGACAGGGAACATCCTAGTGACATCCACGGTAGTAGACCCTAAAACTGGTAAAGTAGATCCCTCATTCGCTCAACAGTTGACTATTGTTGATAAGCAGAATGTGTTGTCTAAAGTAGCGCCAGTTTCTCAGAGAGCTAGCATCTCCCCAGTGAGACAAACCCCGTCACCTGTAAAAACACCAACCCCGACACCGATCCAAACGCCATTGCAATCTCCAGTTCGTACTTCCTCGCCTATCGTAATTAGCCAAACTCAAAGGGCGTCTCCAGTTTCCACTCCAACATCTAGGGCGTCTCTGACGAAACCTACCACAGCACCTCCAGAACCGCCTAGGAAGAAGATTGTTAAAATTATGGTCATTTTCACAAAAGTCGATCCTAAGACTAAGAAACCTGATTTCCATACGGCTGAGGTGGAGCACATCACTGGGGTACTTGATCCAAATGGCATGATTGAAACAAAGTACGGTGTTATAGACTCACACAAGGGCAACATTGTAATAGCTGATCCTACTGGACAGAAACAAACAAAAGATGGTGCAATTCTTGCTGAAACCGGACAAATATTCATCAATTCAGGGGCCATTGATCCGAAAACAGGAAAAGCAGATCCTAATTTAGGAATGATTTTAAGCGTAGCTAAGCAAGACGATCCTGTAGTGGAAATAACCACTATTACAGGTCCCATTGATCCTAGAACTTCCAAAGTAAACATTGAAGATGGCCATATAGAACACACGAAAGGAAAAGTCGATGCTGATACTGGTCATATCTCGACTAAATATGGTGTTATCGATCCTACAAATGGTGTAATATTCGTTACAGACACGTCGGGGACACAAGGCACTAAACCTGTTAATATCGATGAAAACAACGGCCAGATTACTGTAACAGGTGTAGCCGATCCAAAAACAGGTATAATTGATCCTAAGCTCGGTACTGTTCTTGTAGTAGGGAGTCATATCGACCCAGTAGTAGAAGTAACCACATTTGTTGGAAAGTTAGACTCTAAAAGAGGTGTCATCGAGCCTAAAAATTCGGCTATTGAAAGCAGCACTGGACTACTCAATCCAGATAATAATAAGATTGATACTAAATATGGACAAATTGATTTGCTCAAAGGTACTGTTACGTACAACGATCCGAAGACAGGTAGATTTGAAAGCAAAGAACTTAAAGTGGATCCGGTTACCGGGCAATTCTTACTTCGTTCTGGACAGGTGAATCCAAAATCAGGCAAACCGGACAAGGACGTTGGGAGATTAATCTGCCTGCGAATTATTCAGACTAAAGTTGACCCTGTTTCTGGCAAGCAGATTGTTTCCAACGACCCCAGTAACGTTAAGGTTGATCCTAAGACAAACCAGATTTGGATCGCTGGACCTAAAGACCCGCAAACTGGCGAGACCTTATATACTGCTGGTCAAATCGACCCGAACACTGGTTACATCATTACAATTTACGGACGTCTTGACCCGAAAACTGGCACTATTACTAGGACAACTGATATCGATAAAACTCTTATAAAAGTTGATCCAGTTAATGGACAGATATATACAGCAACCGGTGATGTTGATGAAGACAATCAACCTCTGTACTCCGCTTCACAAGTGGACCCAGGCACTGGAGAAATCTATACTAAGGTGGGTAAAATTGACTTGCGTACTGGAAAACTAATCATCGTGAAGATCTATATTATTACCCAGAAAGATGACAAAGGACGCGTCAAGGAGATCGATCCAAAGGAGTGCACTATCGACGAAACTACTGGCAGAATAATTACAACGAAGACGGTCTACGTGTATCAAATCATTGATCCAATTACAGGGGAAACTATAGATGTCGATCCAGACGATCCAAGACTAAAAGGCGCTCGGACCACGGTGACACAAACGATGACACTATCCGGTAAAATAGACCCTGTTACTGGAAGAATAAAAACCGAATACGGCGACATCGATCCAGATACTGGTGACATCGATCCTAGCACCGCAGTCAGAGATCCTGTTACAGGACAATTGATATTGCATTACTCTCAAATCGATCCATCTCACTTTGAAGATAAGAGCGGTAACTACACAATCGAAAAGGAAACTCAAGATCTTCCAGCGAACATTGATATCCAAACAGTAAATACGCACAAGTTCTCCACATTTGGCAAGGATGAAAGCCCAGCCAGAGGCGACGAGCCCAAGACGTTCACTGAATACACGACGAGCGAGCACATTAGGCATCAGGGTTACGTGTCTTCCACCACCCCTCTATCCTCAAAGATCCCAATTTCACAGCGGTCAAAGAAAACACCAACACCGCCCGTAGTGGTCAAGACCACGACGAAGCAACTCCTCACGAAGAACGATGAAGGCGTCACACATAACGTCGAGCAGGAAGTCGAAAACTTAGGAACGGGCGAGGTCACGTTTTCCACTCACACGAATAAGGTTCGTTTCATACTTTTCGTTTTATTCCAGTAACTGGCAAACGGGACGCCACCCTTTCAATTGATTGACGATTCATTTTATTTAATTTTTAGTTTTTCCTAATTTTCATTTCATTTTTAAATGTGTGTGGCCAATTTTTTGTTTTTCATACAAGCTTTGAAAGCTTCCGTAGTAACTTCAGTGTTAGCTAGATTTCGTTTACCATGTAAATAGTAAAAGCATGCTAGATTAACCCTTAACCGTAGGCGGAAAGCCTAGAGCCGATGGAAACGAAGAGTCCATACGTGACGGCGCGAGCGGTCACCACGCGGACGGCGACCACTCACCACGACCTGGACACGAAAGCGAAAACGCAGCAGATGGAGGAGAAAACAGTCGCACACACCCTGACATCGTCTGCAACGAGGCAGGAGCAGAGAGTGTTGACGCAAGAGGTCAAAACTACAGTAACTACAGGCGATCAGGTAATAGCCACAACCATATCAAATACCAAACCATCGAGGTTCATTCTCATGGCATTTTAAAAACCTATACAACGCATTCGAGACATATGCACAAGCGTCAGATCTCATGATCATTGGCATGAATTAATTTTTGGTTTGACCTAAGCCGGTTCATTTAACTTTCGTTTGGTTTTTATTATTTTCTGTTTGGCTTATGATATGGCAGCTTTTTCACTGGCAGAAATGCAACATTAAATATGCGCTTAGCTGATTACTTGACAGATATGAACACGTTTTAGATGTTTAACATTTTGAAAAACATGTTGTAAGGAATTTACCACTGTCTGTTTCGTTAAATCCGAGATTGCCTTCAAAATGCATATTTAAAAATATAAAATTGTATTACATATAACCGTATACATGAAAGAAATATTTCGTGCTACTAAATAAATACCTCTGGTATTATAAAAGTCACATAAATCTTATTTAAATCAATGGAAAAGTATTCATTATAATTATAGAAAGTAGTGTATTTTTTCGAAACCAATCAGCGTGAAGTTTAAGCAAATCAAAGAACATTGTAGAATCTTCGAAAAACATTGGCATTTTCGAATTTTACGACTGCGGTGGTCAGTGAAAAAGCGGCCGGTCTGTGCATGACTGATTTGTTTTCTAATCCGAAGTTTTTTCTCTCCTTTCCATTACCCACCAACACCGACGGACGAACCGGAATCTTACGGCATGCTGTGTGCACTAAAATACCGTCGTTCGAAACAATGGGGTAACATTTACCATGGAACCTTGCATCCTTAATTACCCTCGTGTGTTGTGAACTCATTTTATTGTTTGTTTGCTGTTAACAATTATTTCATTGTACCTTTTATTATCCTGTCTCCTGTTCAATTCCGTGCAACAATCGTTTTAAAAACTTTTGACATCTCGTTTTCCCGTATATTTATCCGTTGTCAATTCAACTTCGTTTCTTCGATTATTTTTTTACGATCGTCTACTGTTTTAAATACCTCTGCGATATGATCGTTTTCGTCCATATTTTATTATTTTTGGACTTTTAAAACCATTCACGTTCCTTCACTCCTAAATTTTCGCTTTTAACGTGTCATTTACGCACTCCAATTCCCATCGGACCTCGTCCGGAACTAATCTATCGCATACACTGTGTGGTTTCGTTTCAATCCAATCGTGACTCGGTACGAATATTTTCGCCGGTCGCCACGATGTGTCTAACGTTCACGCCATCCCCATCGTCCATCCCGACCCGCCATCGCGGTCACCCCACCCTCCCGGGGCAGCTGGCGCGGCGCGGCTCGGCCAGCTCGCTGAGCAGCGGGGACTCGGGCACGCCCATCGACTTCGACGAGGGTGCCGGCGAGGGGCATTACTTCATCACTGTGAGTATTTCGCTCGTGAGAATGAGGGATCCTCCGACGAGGTGTTTCGTGGAGAGAGCGTTTGGTGAGATTTATCGAGTGGGATCCGAAAATTGTTTTTGTGTATTTTTATTTAGCACGAAGTTAGATGAAATAAATTTTGGTAATGATTTAAATTCATTTGTACATTGTACAAATACAGATATAGATATATTTATAAATAAGACAGGCAAGGTGAAGAATACGGGCAAACAATATCATGGATATAATGAATCATTGAAATGTTAGGTTGATTTCGTCCTGTAGGATTTTGTTTCTGATATTTAGGAAATAAAATGTTCTATCCTCTATATTTAGGAAATAAAATGTTAAATCCTCCGTCTACGGAGGATCAACTACTAAATATATATATATTGTAATTTAAATTGCAAAAACGAAATATAATATCTGTTATGTGATTTTAGAATTGATTTCTTGAATTATCTTAAACTAAGTTGCGGTTTAAAATAGTATATATTGAGTATAGTACAGTATATGTTGAGTATTGTTGAGTTTATATTGACATACAATAATTCAATTGTAGCTCTATTTTATTATTGTTAAATTGGCTGCTCGTATCATGCCGTATGTCGTAGATACTACTTGTATATCATCAATTTATCCTTTATCTTCATAAATATATGATTTAGTACTTATTTAAATTGGATGCTGATTTTTCTTATGAGTAATAACTTCTTTATGTAATTTTTTAGGCAAATTTTTGACAGGTCCAAGGAATTTCACGCAGGTGGTTGTAGATGTGAATAGTTTGTTCAACCAATATGAATGTTTAGCAATGTTTTGTGGCATGCATTAATTATAGAGCATTTGTTGATTGCTTCATGAAACTGCATGTATAGACGGATATGTTTGTTGTTACTCGTTTATGTTTATAGACAATTCTTATTTTGTTTATTATCTTTTGTACACAGAGTCGGATCCTCAGGGTTCATTGTTATAGCCAATTATTATTTTGTTATATTTCGTACCCAGGGTTGGAACCTCTGGATTTCGTTGTCACCACTAAGTTTTGTTTTCGGTATTTGACTGGCCGTTTGGTCTAGTGGTTAGTACGCCTACGTGCTAAGCCGGTGGTTGTGGATTCGATTCCCACCCAGGACAAATGTTTGTGTGACTAGCGTGAATATTTGTACAGTGTCTGGGTATAAAGTAATGTATTTAGAAATGCATATGTACGTTTATCAGTTGTCCGGGTTTATTAACTTGGGTCAATTGGCCGTGTGTGAGTTGTCACAAGGTTTATTAATTTATGATTTATTTTGTTTGATTAAACGGATGTTTATATTATAAAATCTGTAAATAAATTACTTAAGAAGCCCCGGCGGTAAGAATTCATATTATCATTTGGCATATCTCTAGCACATTGCTACAAGTTTAACAATTTTGATTAAATGGGGGATACTTACTTTTGCTTTTGATTTTGATATTAAATAAAATTAGCCTTTAATTTCGATTTTGCCAGACATGTAATTGATGATTTTTCATTTCTGTTCTGGGTCTGGGTGTTTGTGTATTCGTACTTACGCGTGTCCATATTACCCACGACACAGGGAATAATATGGAGCTATGAATTTAAAAAACGTAGTTATAAATAATTGCCCTAAAAGGTATTCGAAGATAGGGACGGCCGGGTTGTAGATTTCCCCATTTCGGAACCTATTTTCGACCTATTCTAATATGTCTATATTATAAATAAAAAGAACGTGTGTGTACTTATGTACGCACGTAAGAAGTTATACTTCTGAGGCGTAACAAGATAAAAATCTTTCTAAAAATTTCATCCTTCGCGATATCCTATGTAGAGAAAACGAGACTAATAATAGAAAAAAGGTAGGTATTTAATACATTGAAAGTAAGATTAAAATTAAAATCAAAATCAAAATCAATTTTGTTAACGTCCGGAAAAATTAAAATGTTGACTAACTAATTTGATGGAGTCGGTTTTTCGTGACGGCATTGTAATAAATTACCCTCATCATTTATACCTAGCGCGTCATAATAAGTATAACTTCGAAAATACCTCAAAAATAGAACATATAGATATAAAGAAAACTTCAATCACGAAAATATTGCACACTTATGTACATACGAGTATGTGCGTATCACTGATACGAGGTGTCTAAATATAAAACGGTCACGTTAACCAGGAGCCGGGCTCGTACACCACCACGACCACGTCGACGGTGGTGGGCAACGCGCCCTTCGGCAGCATGGTGCACGGCGCCACCACCAGGGTGAGTAACTGGATACAATTGAATGTGGTAGAACTCTTCGTGATTCGACTCCGGCACCACCGCCCCACCTATTTCTGCCTAATAAAAGCGTTAAGCGCTGTTGTGTAAAATTATCTATGTAAGTATGTATTTAAAAATATATATGTATGTTTATCAGTTGTCTGGTTACCATAGCACAGGCTCTGCC
>DWOR01000034.1:0-11453 GCA_018251155.1 Venada nevada
CTACCTGTTACGCCGGTGGTCGTGGGTTCGATCCCCACCCAGGACAAATGTTTGAGTGATGAGCATGAATATTTGTTCTGTGTCTGGATGTAGATTTATCTGTATAAGTATATATTTAAAAATATATGTGTATGTTTATCAGTTGTCTGGTTGCCATAGCTCAGGCTCTGCCTAGTTTGGGATCAGATGGCCGTGTATCAGCTGTCCCAAGGTATTGTTATTTTTATTGTTATACGCGCAAATAAAACATTTAATATGACTATTACTTAAGTCGTAATAAATATCTGAATGGCACACAAACGTATGGATAGTGTAAAGACGCCTTATGCGGTTGACAGTTGGCGCTATCAAGAAAAACAATTCAAAAAACGAATACGAAAAAACAAGATGGCGCAAAAACTTTAATCGAACACATTCGCTTAATTAGAGTCGCCACGGTGTATAAATAGTAAAAACGCGAAGATGGCGCAAACAATGAATGCGTCACACGCCATTTCCTCCGCTTAAAAAGAATATCTACCGGTACACGAGTAAGTTCATTTATCCTTGTCCAATTTACTAAAAGGCTTTGGCGATGACCGTAACGTTTTGCTTCTCGCATCTGTTTCAAAATATGTATCTACGTATTTGTTTTTAATTGTAGCAGCAAATAAACTCATCTGATGGTAAATGACCACTACCGAACATCTGTAATATATTTCAGATAGGCTTCGAGTTCTACCTAAGGTCGGCCACAGATGCTTTGCAACCTCTGAGCTTGTTGGAATGCTTCGTGTAAGTCTCTTTCCCTTACCACACCCTTCAAACCAGAACACTGCAGCGCTTAATGCTGTGGTTAGGCAGGAGTGTGATGGTGGTGCCGCCGGAGGCGAACCACGAAGATTTCTACCTTTACATGTTTGGTACATCATAAACGAAATCTACAATTATTTCGGATAGACCTTCTACCCCGTTTGGATATGGTAGCAGGACTCGGCAGGAGGTCGGCATCGAGGCGAACGGTATTAAGTAAAAACGAAGTATACGAAAAACCCAAAGATCTAATCACCATAGCCTTCACTCAACCTGCCGTCCAAATTACGTATTACTACTGAGGAGACGCGACCCGGATGGAACGCAAGCAGAATAGAATTCGAGGCACATTTGTGACTACTCAGCGGTCATCAGCCGTGATCGGAATTAACAAACGCAAAGTTGACGAGTCGAGCGGGGAATTATGACGAAAATGGGCCCCAACAAGTTCGGGGCGCGATAATTTTATTTAGAATCCACTTCGCCCCGACCTCCCAGCGGAGGCGGGATAACACAATAATCGTCATATTTTGTATCTACGAATTACATTTCGCGTTTCGGGTTACGATTTAATGATTCTTCTCGGGCTTGTGTTTTATTGCTGCCGCGTTGACTTGTTGGACCGAGTAAATGTTGCAGGACCGAATACGTTCAAATGTACCGAGTACCACAGATATGAAAGTCGGGACATATGTATATCAGTCTATATTTTTAAAATGAATTTAAAAAATCCTTATTACGATTTTATTAAAGATATCTCGATCCACGTACTTACATAATAATGTGGTGATCATTGATCCAATATTTTTAGTGAATAAAATAAAACAAATCAAAGTGCATGTAAATGTATATTTATGCTTAGAAAAACTTTTTATTCGATATTATCATGTACCAGAATTTGAGATTGAATTAAAACAAAGCTCTGCTATAGCTTGCTAATTATAAAAACAGTTGTAACAATTTTAACAAGGCTGTATATGTCATCTACTTTTACCTAAAGCTACTTACAATAATGACATGAAGAAATAAAAACCCTTCCAGGGGGTGCATGCTGACAACTTACTTTTAGTTTACTTCACAAATTGGAAGACATCTTATTCTGCTAACAATGTGATAGCATGCACAAATACTTAGTTATAGTTTTCACTATTACAGACCAATAAAAATATTAATTAGCGCGAACAAACATGGCGGATTGGCGCGAAAATCCATCAGACAGGTTTATGAGAACGTTTTTTAATAAAGGTTCACGCGCGACGCCGATCGACAATTAGCCGAATCATCCCGTCTCATCCGAATTTCATCCCATAATTGTCAGTTATAATTGAAAAACGCAATTACGCCGAGCACGTCAGTTAATTAATATTAAATTCGCAAATAATCACCCCTCCCTCCTCTCCGGGGAGGCGGGTGTTCTGATTGAATTATAGGCGAATTTTGAATTTTGAATAATTCAGGGCAAGTTAGCCCTTTCCGCCGCCAGGGGACGCCACTTACTCGCATTGTTTTAGATTTAATTTTTAATTTGCATTTCGCTCGCACTAAGAAGGGTTGCGGGTTGCGGTGGAAGGAATACGTGAATTGTTTTAAATTGTATCAAATTGCACATTTGAGAATTGGAAAATTCAGTTTGAATGATCATTATTACTGTTGAAGTTACTGTGGTTATATTACAAGCTCCCCTTCTAAAAAGAGCTTACCAGTATTAGAATCTTTTCTTAATTTAGGTTCCTCGTCTTGAAGAATCTTGATGTGTAGATATTGCTATTTGTCATTCTCAGTTCTGTTCTCTATTATTTATTTACTGCCACTTCTGTATGGCTACAAGGTTGTCAGCGAACAAATGATTTCTGATTACGTCTGCAGTAGTGGGCACCCATCCAACTGCCGGTCGCGCCCGACGCTGCTTAACTTTGTACATAGATAGGTGAAAAAGTTCGCAAGCCAAAAAGCTAAGCGCTTTTACGTTAGTGGTCACTTTAAAGTAACCAGGCACATGTATACTAATATATAAAGCTAAGAGTTTGTTTGTTTGGATGAACGCGGTAATCTTCGGAAGTACCAGTCCGATTTGAGTAAATCTTTTTGCATTTGAAAGGTCGTTTATTGAGGAAGGTTATAGGCTATATTATCCCTGGATAGGGGGTGAAATAGTGGTTGTTAATTTGTATGGAATTATGGAAAAAATACTCCTAATTGAAAAACTGAATTCCACGTGAGCGAAGCTGCACGCATAACTAGTCTTTTTATATAAATGCATTACAATAAGGACCGCAAACGTCATTTCCGTATTAATTTTATTAAAAAGAAAAACAACGTGACAAAAAACCTGGCATTTAAAATTAGAATAAAAATGTGAATTCCGAACGCGGCATTATAATTATATAACACCTAAATAAGTTAAAAACCTCCAGTATCCATTTCAAAGTGGTCGGCGAAGGATGGTTGTTATTTTTTACACTAATTACAAGCAAACGGCAGGATACGCCGTGACATTTAATGTTAGAAAAATAATGATACGAGTGAGCGAGTGCGGAATTAATTTCGCGTGGAAACATCTTCCGCCAACGTCAACTAGGCGTGATATTTTATGCCGGCTTTTAAAATAAAACTTACAAATAAACGAACGCAGTAAGCTCACAGTTCAAGCTTTTAGAGTTCCGTACCCCAACCGTGCTATGGTCACTCTATTTTTCTTTTTATGAAATTGAAGTAGCAAACGAGCTACCTACCTGATGGTGAGCCTCTGCCGCACATAGACATCTGTAAACAACCTCAGGTGGAACCCTACCCAACATCAGTCACAGGTGCGTTGCTACCCCTGTGGGCTAAGTTGGAATGTCTCGTATAAGTGTCTCTCTCTCCCCACACCCTTCAAACCAGAACACTAAAGCGCTTAACGCTATTGTTATTAGGCAGAAATAAGTGTGTCGGTGGTGCCTCCGGAGTCGAACCACGAAGAGTTCTACCACCTTTATATTACTATAGCTCCACTGTCCTTGCCACAAGCCTGTATCTTTCGAACCGTAGCTGGCCTTCTCTAATTTTATTATTTGGTATATTTTCACTGATCGATCCCATCCAAAAGAAACGTGGCTAAAAGGATAATGTAACTACTGTTTGTGCCACGTTTTTCACGCGGCGAGAGGCGTTTAAAATTGCTACCTATAGCTTAACCAAAATTCAATTTCGTTCATTTGCAACCCACCGCCGCCGACAAAACCAAGCTGAAAACCAAACAATTACACATACGTGTGTCGAAAGCGTAATTTTTCCAGGAAAAAACCGCGCCGAAATGCCGAAAAAACGCGATCACTGACGCTTTGTTAGTTTTCGCGCCAACACGCTGGCCATTTTTGACAGCTGTCAAAGCGCCGCTAGTGATTGCGTCTTTTGTGAAATCACACGGCTCGCGTGGTTTTTTTTTTTTAATTACGGGCGCGTGACGGAATTCTCCAGAGACATTTGAATAATACACAATGTAATCCTACACAAATGGCCATGCGGATAGGCGCACGAGAGCGATAATCGGCTGAGATGCGGCCGATACATGCATCACAATCCTGTCGTCCGCCTCATTTCAATACCTATTGTGTCCGCCGTCGGCGCGGCTCGAAACGTCATAACTGCGCCTCCGATACCGGCTCATCCGTCATTTCCTTACGAAAGATACATGACAATCGATCGAGATTCAGAACGTAACATGTCGTGGTGACGTGACGAGTGATTCCGACACTCGTGACTGATTTCTGAACGTCGACAAGCGCGCGCTGGGAGAACGCGTTGAGTTCTTTTTTCGAGATTTTCTTAACGGTTTCCTTTGTGGAAGAAGGTGACGCGCGATTGTGACGCGACGATGTGTCGCTGTCATTTCTGAATTGGTCGTTGAAGGGTGTTGACGTATCTCGTCGGATCTAGATGGAAGTGTGGACGTATTAATTGTTAGGTGCGCGGTGCGTAGGAGTAGCCCGCCGTCGCCTCGCCAGTCGTTCACAACCCCTGACATTTGACGAACTAAAATGGTAGCATTTTGAACGGAGTCAATCAAGCGGGTGACGGATTCGCATGAGCCGTTACGATGCAAATGAGTCGGTAAATGTGACACGGGCGCTGTATTTTATTGTGTGCATAATTGACCGATTCGCTCAGTAGAAAATATAATAATGCACATTACATATTCAATACCAATTTTTTATTATATTGAAGTAGCAAAGGTAAGTGGTCACTGCTGGCCATAGACATCCGTAATAACCTCAGATAAGGTGGAGCCCTACCTGAGATCAGTCACAGATGCGTTGCTACCCCTGAGGACTAAGTTGAAATGCCTCGTATAAGTGTTTCTTGCCACACCCTTCAAACCAGAATATAACAGCGCTTAACGCTGCTATTATTAAGCAGAAATGGGTGTGGTGGTGGTGTCGCAGGAGTCGAACCACGAACAATTCTACCACCATCAAAAGTTCACTTACTAAGGTTTGGGATGATTAATGTCAGCCAGCCTCGTGGATTATGCAACATGGCGGCGTCACGTTTACTCACCGGATGTGGGCAATCGCTGATCATTCACTTAATTGGATTTCGAGAATGAAGATAATTTTGTGTAAGAATTAGGCAATGAGTTAAGTAACGAACGAAATCATAAGATTCAACCAAGTAATAAAGTTTCAACAGTAAATTCATGTTATTTCTATTTATTCAACTAATCTCTCACAATAACAGACAACGGTAGGTGGATCTTAAAGTGGTTGTGATCATATTTTTTCCGTACTCCTGATATACAGTATATGTGAACCATAAATGGATTTTCGAAAGGTGTATCATTTTTTCCGTAATTCTTGCTGTATAGTGGATGAGGACCATAAAGCGGTTTTTCGAAAACACGTCCTCTAACGCTAAACAAGGGATGAAAGCTTACACCGCAATACTTGTACACAGTAATTTCCTAGTTCTACGCATTTAGCCTTCCAACAGCTCCAGCTCCAGTTGGAACCTCTAATCATGGGTGTATTTGAAATTCCTTTAAGCGAAGAATACCTAGATAGCGAAGAGAAATACGTCTCTAAAACTTCTGGACAAAGAATACAAAATGGATAACGCTTTCTATACTCATAACCTCTTACTGGGACACGCATAGAGCCAAGCACACACATAAACTTAGAAGGAACGCACGCGCACATACGCATAGAAATGTAAACCCGAAACGAATCTGGAACTCTTTGCAAATCAGACCATAACAAGCTGTCGATAGTAACTAGCAAAGTATCTTACCTGGATCTGTGGCGTCGAGGGTCTGCGGCGGCGGCTGGCTGAGAGGGCCGGGGGTGCCGCCGGAGCCCGGCGAGCGAACGTCATCGTTGACCGCACCGCCGTACGAAAGCGAAGACGAGGGCGGTCTCTGTTGACAACAGTTATCAACCGTTATGACTACCGAGTATTTACATCTACTATGGCTACTAAGATAATTTATTTATATTCCTAATCACTGACAGGTGCAAGGCCTTCGACAATATAACCCTGAGATACACCGCAACGGCAAAACTTTATTGGACAGTTCAAAAACGAGCAATTTTGTTGAAATAATAAACTTTTACAAGTCATTTATCATTATGGAACTATTGATTATTAGAATTTCGACATTTAAAACCCACAATGTGACATCTTGGTGACATTTAGCAATCAAAACCTTGGAGAGGATCCTTTATGAATTATACTCTCCAAACTTAATTGACTTAATTATTACGAATTTTATTTAAATGTCGTCTGTGATTTGAAACAACCTTAATAACAGAGGCTGAATATTGTGACATTCATTACTTGTATATTAATCAAAGATTCCAATCTTTAGAGATCCCTACAGAGTGCTAACCATTGTTTGTTTGTAATTGCATTTTTGTTCCTTATCACAGTTACCTCCAGTGCATGTTCCTCGCGTATCTAGGTGAGTGAGCCGCTAACAATAATATCATCAACGTAACGACTCCTCTCTGTGTCTCTTCGCATTGTCTCTAAATGAACTACAATTAGTATTAGTAGCTACGGGTCTTAAGCACGATCTTTTGTTCATTTCGTAAGAAGTATTTTCATACGGACTTTCGGTCTATCCATCACCCTTGTTATTAGTTCGCGCTTAAAGCTACATACCAATTCAGTCGCAATTAGTTTAAAAAAAAATTACCAGTATCCTTCTAATTATGCTGATAACGTCTAACATATAGTCTGATTTGGATATGCGATCACAAATTGAATATAAAGAGTTTGGGTGCTAGAGTTGCACCTTGGCGAACTCCATTAAGGAAGAACAGTTCATTCGCGAATCCCCAGCGAAAGTAGATAACGATGTAGCGTATCGTTAGCGATCCCGCTCCGGCCATTACCCGGCGACAAGGCACCTGCGTAATGGCCGCCTGCCGTGCGCGCGCGCCTCATTAAACGCGCACAACGTTACACGGTCTTGCTGGGAAGTGCATTCGAACAGAATCTAGCCATTCTGACGCTGAGTATCTAACCTCTATTCAACGGCTTGGTTCTAAAAATAGTGGCAAAACCAGGGTCAGGAAAGCTAATGGATCAAACCAACCAATAAATTGAACAATTTACTGGCGAAGTTACCAACAGATGATCCCTTTTTAAAAGAAAATTCAATTTGTTTCTGTGGTTACTCTCTTCCTATTACCCAGCAGGTAGAGAAGTCTCCGTGACATCAGGTATTATTCTAATAGCTGCCACCACTAACACTATTATTAGCAAAATTTGGTTCACGTTAAAAGTAAAAATCTAGCACCAGTTTTGGTTTTAATCATTACGTGACTTTAAATAAATGAAGAACACTTCCCATATCCCTGCACTAAAATTCCGTATCATGGTTGTACACTATCCTAAAGGCACAAAAACTTCTAGATAGATAGATATAGATAGATAGACCTAGATGATTAAGATGATAACAGATGAAGATGTTTTCCAGACCGTCAATCGAAGTAGATTTTGAATAAAAATATTTTTATTCGAAGTAGATTCTTTACAGAATTCTTATTGAACGTCATTAATCTACCACCACTTTGGAAGGTGTTCAATGTCAGCTCTGAATGTCAGCACTGTATAGTGATTTTTGCACCTCGCCCGTCATCAGCATCGCATCAATGGTACTGAGGGGTAATCACAAGTCTATAGACCCACCTATCTGTATTCGAGTACCTACCGCGTTGAAAAAAGCTTTATCTTCAAATTGTTAAGAGTCATAAGTGTCGACAAAGACTGGCAAAGACTGGCAACTGACAGCTTGCACAAAAAGAACAAGAACTACTGCAAGAACAAGATTGCCATGCATCAGAACTGCGTATAACTACAGTACCAAGCTGGATAACAATGACTAACTCCACATTGTCCTCATTAACTCAACCAAAATACTATATTATTTCACCATACGCTTGATAAATTAAATCCGTTTATCAGCACGTAATCCCTAACCGTTATCAAGCTAATAAATTTATCGGAAAAAATAATTCAGGAAGTATTTTCGTAGCCCAAAAGAGTGGCGATTGGGAAACGAAATCTACGCTCGAATTGACTGCGGCTAGATTTTAAACAAAATGGCGTGGCATCGATCGCCGAAGGGGAGTATCACATTAAGAACGGTTATTTAGAGTGTTCTGACATATTGCCTCGCGCCTAAATACAGTTTTGATTGATACCGGTCGTTCGCCGCACAATTCGTGTCGTAATTACCGAAAAAACACCGCTTTAATTGTTATTCATGTATCGTAAAATTGACTGTGCTCTAACGATCGTTAGGTGTCTTATTACGACACCGGATTGTTTTTAATTGAAATAATGGCCGCACGGTTAATTGAATATCTCGAGGATTAGAGCTAATGTTCTTGCAGCTAATTTCAAATGCCTTCACCGAGTTTTAATTAAAAATTCACGCTAATTTATATTGCTGCCGGTACCCCTGTTTCCTTCCGCTAATTAAATTTGCGTGCTTAAAATTCGTTTATTTATTATACTTAAAATAAGTTATAAATTCTGTATTTTTAAAAACGTAAAATGTACAACACCAATTTCTCTTTTTATATAGCATAATATCAATATGATATGCATTATGGAGAATGGAACGTTTTGCGAATTCAAAGCAATTATAAAATAGGATATTCTTAGAAACGCGGCGTTCGGAACGCCGGTTGTGTGGTCCTTCTATGGCCAGGAATGTCTACAAAAATAGACCGCGCGTATTGCGACTGGCAATTTCAATAATCATTAAAGAAACGGAGCAGACGGTATTATGCTATATTATATTGTATTCGGAACAGATGTCCGCCGCCACTTTCAATTACACCAATCAGAATCTGACGCTGGCTCTATTCCCCAATTTGAATATCGAACATATGCTCCCGCGGATTATTTGAATTGGCATGGAATTGTGGGAACATTGATAACTGTTTTTAAGAGATGTTTTTTTAATTCGCCTCATTTAATTCAATTGCGTTATTAGAGGTTATTTTTAAAGGTAGAATAAATATATTATAAACTTTATAACAAGCTTTATATTGCAACTTATTGGTAGTTAACTATTTGTAGAATAATCTACAACCATTATGAGGTACAATCAGCTGCTTAAAAATTCCAGACCTAAAACCTCTTATTATTCGATATACTTATGTTTATTTTAAAAACATTCCATAATTGAATGGTTTAGTTTCTTTTTTCAAATGTCCTTCCAAACAGGAAGTAGGAGCGCTAATGTGTTCACACTCGCGCCATATGTCAGAATCAAAATGACTTATTCGGTCGACTCGTCATTACGCCATGTTTGGGCCAATGCGGCTTGCAACTGCGACATGCGGCTACGGCTTGCGGTCAATGCAACTGTCGTATAGTATAGGTACGTTGTTCCACTGATTTTAAATAGTTGCGGAAATGTCTAAGGATTTTACTCTAATTTAAAACAAAAGACGATTTGCCGTACGGTCTGACGTGACGTACAGAGTTCCGGGTTTGATCGTTACAGAAGCATACGTCGCAAATAATACATAACAGTTTTGGGTGTATGTCCCTGACACCCACAATACAGAGAATCCTCGGGTAGAATAGTGTAATTCGTTTATTGATCAATTAAAACACGATCTTATTTTCTGATTGAATATGACATGCTTAATACGTGTAAATACTTTAATTTCGCCTATTTAAACACAATTTCAGAAACCTTCTAAAGTAGGTCATAAATCATATTTGGTATGTTGTTAACCCAGCCGTTCCTATACAAACAGTATCCACTGGCCGCAGCCGCATAATACATTCAGCGTTGCCGTTCGCTGCATCGACTACGCCATTACTATAATTCTGTTTACACGCCATCGGGGTATTTTATATCGTTAGCGAATGTGTCAGTCGCCATTTGGTTAACGATGGAATAACGAATAACACCTTTGATCGTAATTTGACGATTCGAAAAACAAAATGCCATAGACACGCGATTGGTTTTTGAATTTCGAATGACAGATGCTCAAACTTCGTAATGGAATGCATTTCAAAATTGAGATAACTTTTTGCTTTTGGAACAAACGAGCATGCGTTCCACTTAACTTTCATAACAGCCAATCCTAAGTAACATACGAGTTCCACATAAAGTTAGTAACAACTCCAACTATAATATTCTACATTAACTAAATAGTACAATATCCGGGCGTATTCATTCCATTGGCAGATTTTAAAGTTTACACAAGGTCATAGCATCTTCAATTTTTACATTCAATCAAAATTAGAATAGCTGTAACACGCCGGTACATTGAAAAGAATAGTAACTATATTGGTAAATCCCTAACGAATCAGTCACGATATGATAAGCAATACGATATGACTAAAATAATTTAGAAATTACAGACAGACTCTATTACATTTATTTATTATTTATGTATCACTTATACATACATGTATAATAAATCAAATGCGCTGTATTAATACTTTAATAACTTTATTGTCAATTATAATACAAAAGATTAAATGAGTCACATACATAATTAAATATCCATCAAGTACCATCGTTAACCATTAGCTCCAACAATTAATTTATATTATTATATACATATATACTTGGAATATTATGCGTAATGCAAAATCTTTGCCAAACAACAGTTAACATCATGTCGATTAAAAAGTTATTAGGCAAATTTTCCTGTTAAATTTCTCGGTAAAACATAACCTGTTAAGAATGTCCATCTCCGCTTATGAGATAGAAGTACAGATAAAAGAAAATATTTATCTGTGACACGTAGCGTCGGTTATAATATTGGGTCGACATCCAAGGCTACAAATCCACCAGAATCCAAGGCTGCATGTATAAAAACGTTTTGGCGAATGATTTTTGGCGGTAGCAATTAAAATTGTAACAATATTAATTATTTTTGTTTATTATTAATACACTAAAATGTATGTAATTTGTCTGAGCGTTTATGTACCATCTATTTATGTATTGATTACATAGAAGGCGACAAAACCTAGCGTAGGACTACAACTAAATATAGCACATATTTTTTTTATTTTAATCCGATATTATAGGAAATTATTATTATTATATATTTTTTTTATTTCTAAATATAAAAGAGCTTTGTCGCTGTTGTGATTACGGTGCCCTGGTAGGTCACATTAAAATATTACTAATGAAATCG
>DWOR01000035.1:0-11433 GCA_018251155.1 Venada nevada
AGTTGCTCGTTTTTGTTTGTCAAAAGTTGACAGTTGATTACTTGTGAATGTCAGATTGTCAAATGTCATTTGTCAGCTGATAATCTATAATAATCTGTTTATTCTGTACGCTTCGATTATTTATTCAATCGTACGTCACAACAACGGCATTAGTCCAATTTCACTTCTGTACAAACCGTGATAATTATATCATGTAAGCAACCTTACCCTAGTTAATTGGTAGCTTATGATTCTGTTTTGAACAAATATTTCCGTTCCAGATGTTACTGTAATGGGCAATACACTAAACTTGTGAGAGTTTTTTGTTGTGTACAACAAATGGTATATCAATGCGCTCATCGGTGAGCTACATCTTGTCTCACGCGCCCGGAGAGTCGGTGATGTCGCACCCGGACTACGCCCAGCACGCACAGCACCACGCGTGCCTGCTGGTGCTGGTGAAGGGCATAGGGGGCGTGCTCGGCAACTTCAACAAGCTCTGGGAGAGGATACAGCGCGTCAACAACATTAAAGTTACTGGTAAGAGAATACTGTAGCTAGCAACGTTAAAAACCATTACTGTGGCAACTCAGCAGTGGGCTGGGCACAGGTCATCTCAGAATAAAAAGTATATAGGCCATTGTTTACTAGGGCGCCTAAGTGCGTATCGGCCGTCTTTCTGTAGTATGTATATATTTCATTACAAGTTATAATTAATTTCTAATACTAAAGTCTATTTTTAAGGTGGTAGAACTCTTCGTGGTTCAACTCTGGCGGCGCCACCACAAACCTATTTCTGCCTAATAACAGCTGTTCTGGTTTGAAAGGTGTGATTTGGGAGAGACAAATAAATGAGGCACGCCAACTTAGTCCTCAGGGGTAGTCACGCATTTGTGACTGATCTCGGGTAGAGCTTTACCCTATCTGAGGTTGATTACTTATGTTTATAAGCAGCAGTCGCCACTTACCATCAGGTGGACTCTTAATTTGTTAGCTACTTTAGTTTCTTAAAAAAAAATATATGCATAACTTACAAAACCAGAGCACAACTAGAGTTAGAAACACATACAGCAGCTAACAAATGTAGGCAAATCAGTATCGTGTGAGTGGGCAGCGCATGTGTTTATTATGTACATTTTATATTGATTTCAACACTCATTTCCAGACTCTTCAGGCCAAGTTAGAGATATATGGGTGCGATACGTAAGAGATTATCCAGTGGAAAATAATGATTGGGGAGACTTTCAAACGCACAGGTCTGTATGAAGTAGACATCTGTGCTTGTGTGCGAATGTGTAATATTTCTGATTGCATATAGTATTTTTGATCAAATAGTGTAACAATTCGAAAATGTTCAATGTTCAAATAATATATATAAAAAAAAAATTAGCATATTGAAATTTCATGAATTTTTTTAATTGTAATTACATGTTATCTTTGATTTCGTTTATCTTTAAAAAGCTTGTAAAGATTGAAATGAGAGATAGCAAATTTTTATATTAATAAAACAAATTGTAATTTTTCCAACTTATAACTCTATGCGATACGGTTACTATACACTACACAATGATATTGATCAAGTTACTTGTATTGAGCAAGTTACTTGTAGACATTTGTACATATTTGGAATATAGAAAAGGTACATTTATTTTATTTGTTTACAGGAGATTATTAGGACTTATAACACTAAGCAAATTTACAAATCAAATAGAGTTGAATGAAGTTTGCCGAGTCCATGAGTCTCTCAAAGTTAAATACTCGAATACACTGTATGATTCCCGAGCATTCATGTTTGGTCCTGGCAGCCACTTGAAGAAGCCAGAACAAGAACCAGAGACATATAGTGTTTATGAGGAGGACAAAGTCTCTAAAGATAGAAGCAGTTTAAGTGATAAGTAAGTAAAGATTAGCAAAATGGAAATATCTGTCAATGATTAGTGTTTAGCTGGGACATTCTTCCACCAATCAAAACAGGTTGGTGTCCAGCTCTATATTTTTACAAAAAAAAAAAGAAATCTTTAATTTCGCAAAGCAATTTAAATCTTTAATTTGGGGTACCTACTATTATTGGAGCATCCTTTTAAGTAAAAATTTACCTGTGCCAGGAGAGGAGGCAACCTTTCTTATTGTAAGTAAATTCAAGAACAAATAAAGTTAAGTAATATGATACAATTTCTTAATAATAGGGAGTAGTAATGCATTTTTGCATTGTCCCTCTGCTCCAGCTCTCCTTCAGTTCCAGGTCTCCATCAGTCAGTATGAAAAAGTCCAGAAGTGGGACATAAAAAGGATTGCAAACATTAGAAAAATTACTTCTGTGTTTATGAAAGATGCAATGACAGTGCCCTCGAGCAATTTACTTTATTCATACAGAAGCCTAAGATAATATTAGGACATCAACCAGCCTAAGCATTGCTACTAAAATCCTCCTATCATTTTGTGAAAGTTCTATCATAATTAATTTCCAATAAATTTTCTGTACAGACAAGTATTAATATTAAAAAGGATTGTTACATACAAATAAGCTCATAAAATTTATTATCAGTAATATTATGAAATCACAGACAGATAGATAACATGAGCCAATGTATCATTGTAAATATTTTCAGAACGTCCATCCCAAGTGAACAACCGGACAGTATTTCCTCAACAGACAGCTTTCCACGTTCCTCCTCATCTGTAGCTTCTTACTCTGTCCAAGAAGAGAACTTCACCACACCATCTAACTTCAAAACCAACGCCATGTTTTATGGAGAGAATGATCCAGTGCCAGACCTGGAACAACATGTTGCAGATCTAATCAACTCTCTGTTTTGGGTGGTTGAGTCTAAAAGATTGGAGAGGTCTCGAGAGAAACTGGAGAAAGTTTCCTTGCTTCTGGCCCCATTTGAGAAAAAGGATTTTGTAGGTAAGCCTTTATAACTGATTTTCCTTACATAATACCCTTGCTGTTAAAGAGAGATCCATGCTATATTAACACATTGTTAAAGCATTACCAATGTATTTTAATTTGGTGCCTAATCTGTAATTACATGCAGAAGCTAACAAAAATATCAACTTTAGAGAAGTAAATGGATATTGTAATATACGGACATCTGTAATCAACTTCAGATGGGATTAGCGTCCACCCGAGACCCGAAACAGATCCGTTGCTAACCCTGAGGTCTAAGTTAAAATGCCTCGAATAAGTGTCTCTCCCGTACCACACCCTTCAATCCAGACCAGCAGAAATACGTGTGACGGTGGTGCCTCTGTAGACGAACCGCGAAGAGTTCTACCACCTTTAAAATATTATAAAATAATTATTTTATACATTGTTTGTATACTCAGAATTCCCAACTTTGTTGTTAAAAACAACTCATATAAGGATTAGTTATCTTTATTTAACAGTTCTTTATTTAACAGTTCTTGCTATACTTTCAGGCCTTGATATGGAGTCTCGGAACAATAAAAAGCGTTGCATGGGGCGAGTAACGAAGAATCTAGCTGATTTGACGTTACAAGCAGGATTAGTGTCAGATGCTCTTAATATATATCATTCTGCAGCAGAAGTACTCAAGTCTGTTAATGATTGGCTCTGGTTGGCTGCTGCAAAGGAAGGTATGTTTTTTACCTGTCCCTAAGTCTATATCATCATCAACCAGCGCACATATCACCTCTAAGAGTTTAAAAGCAGTAGTAGACTATCTACCATGCTGACCAAGTGCAGTTTGGTAAATTACACACACTTTCGGGAATGTATTTATTTTCTTTTTTTTAAAGAACTCTCATGCATGTAGGTTTCCTCACGATCTTTTCCTTCACCATTAAGCCTATGATAATTCTTCCTAATACACTCATAATCTTGAAAAATTTGAACTGCATGCCTGGAATTCTAATCTTGGAACCCCAACTTGAAAGACCGTATTTCTAGCTACTGTCTCTGCCGTGGCTTTAACATATTAAAGTTCATCTCACCACGAGACTGTCATAATTAACTGGAGGAGACTAATTGCCTATCAACATTAACCACGAAGATCTCCTTATGATCATTTCCTCAAGGAGAAGAGAAGGAGATTTCTGGATTTCTGGAGATTTCTGTGAGATATCATGGCAACCACGACGCAATCAATTTTAGTAGCAAATGTTTATGGTAGACTGCATTATTAGTGAAAATAACACGAAAAAAATTTCAGGTCACTGTGCAACATCTGCAATACTCCAGTATCCAAATTTGAGGAACACAACACCCCTGCATCGTAACGCAAGTTTACAGGAGAGTTCGCCGAGCAAGGCCAAACCTCTATCGTTGTACCAACCAGGCACAGATCCCTTCAGAAAGTACAAACTGACGTCGTCTCCACTCCGGTCCTCGAAAACTTCCAGTCCAATAAACCCGCCCAGTGAACTGACGCCTTCTTCATCAGAGAGCATGGAGACGTCTTCACGACAGTCTGAGACGGATAATGCAGATTCAGTATCTATTGCATCTTCGAGTGACATTGAGTATCAAAGCCAGAAGTCATATTTGAGCCCCGACTTACCTTCAATACCTAGGCAACCACCTTCTCAAATAAACAACCAGCACCTCCTCAACGGCGAAGAAATAGCAGAGAAATATCGCAAAGCCATAATACACTATAGTAAATATCAAAATGCTGGTATAATTGAGACTGAAGCTTGTTTCAAAGCGGCTAGGATTGCAGTTGAGCAAAATAATAGCTTGCATGCTTCAAGTTTTCTACAGAATGTCATATTTATCAACTTGACTCTCAGTGAACAAGAGAAAATTCAGAGATTCGATACGCTAGCAGAACTGTATAAAGAAATAGGTAAGCCTTCCCCGTCCCCTTTATAAATCGTAGGAAAATATCATACATAACTAGTTTTTTACTCAAACCACATAATGTGTTAGATGTTTAAATATTTGATCTGATTGGAGAGGGTACCTTGGTCTAAACAAACCCTATTCGTGTTGTAGTATGTCCATAGAGAATCCCCTAAACCGTCACTGATATTCTGAGTTCTGAATAAGTACTACTTTATAAGGTTACTCAAACAAAACCATTTATACATACTCATTGATATCCATATCGGTATATTCATTATGTCTTTGTCACCTAAGAGATCTGATTTTTATTGGAATTTCACTCAAAACATACGTAAACGTAAGTGACATAGTTTACTTTTAAATCTCATAACTAGTAAATCACAAAAAATACATTAACATGAAGACTATGTCACCCAAGCCATAAAACTAGTCACCTCTTTCATGAAAATCGGATATCCATGGTGAGATATGAGAACATACAAGCATGAAACTGCTGGAAATATAACCTTAGTTTTTGCTTCGCTGTAGTAGAGTAAACATTTTTAAAGTTGTTAGGCCTCTTTGTGGTTCGAATCCGGCGGCACCACCGCGTCACCTATTTTGTCTAATAACAGCAGCGTTAAGCGCTGTTGTGTTCTGGTTTGAAGGGTGCGGTTAGGAAGAGAGACTTTGTTGACAAGTCATTTCAAATTAGTCCTCAGGGGTAGCAACACATCTGTGACTGATCTCTGTTAGGGCAGGGCTGTTAGATGTCTATGGGCGGCAGTAACCACCAGGCCATTTTACCATCAGGTGCGCTGCATGCTCGTTTGCTACTTCAATATCAAAAAAAAGAAAAAAAAATGTGCACAGAATCGCAAGCGAATACAGTTGTTTCAAAATAAATACAGGGTTCCTCCGCAAAGCGGCGTTCTGCCAGCGATTGGCTGCGACGAGGCAGGTGAGCCCCAACAATCCGAATCCGGACTGGCAGCGCTGCTACTACCTCATGTTGCACAGTTTCCCCGGACACCGTCTCAGTCTCGACCCCAACTATGTCATACAGCATCAAGTCGGTGAGTATTCTTTGTATGATTCTTAATTCATACGGAAAGTTGCAACATACATGAATCAACCGCGTTGAGACACTAGGCCTAAATTTTTTTATTTCTTGTTTCTGTTTCACTAACTTTAAGGCAATAAAGGCAATGAAGATAATTAAGGCATTTGTCTATATAGAACATATTTTACTGACGCTTTCCAAGCACGAGCACCTTTCTTGGTGGAAGATTTCCCTTTGTCAAAGTCAAAGCGTTTCTTTTTGAATTTATGGTTGTCGATTACTTCCCAGGCTGGCCCGCGCTGCAGATCCAGCTGCTGCAGGAGCTGGTGGTGGCGGCGCGCCGCATGGGGCACCCCGCGCTGGCCACGCGCCACATGACCTTCCTGCTGCAGACCATGTGGCCGCACCTCTCCCGCCAGGACCACCGCGACCTCGCCATTCAGCTGCAGGTCATTCAACTAACGAATCTCATCGTCTAACAACTTTGCGACGGATTTTATTACCTAACGAGTTCAAAACGGAGTTGTCACCATACCGGTCTAACGTGCAAAGAACTCGATTCCCGGCTAAGCGAATATCTAAAAGTAGATTACATTTCTGTTCTGGGACTGGTTGTTTGTGTAGCGTCTTTGTGTGTGTCCTCGCTACCTATAAAGAGTTCTAGTGTGGTCTTTATCTGTGGTAAAGCATAAAAAAAAAGATTTTTTTTTATGATTTTGAAGTAGCAAACGAGCATGCAGCCCACCTGATGAT
Source organism: Venada nevada (assembly GCA_018251155.1). Lineage (NCBI taxonomy): Eukaryota > Metazoa > Arthropoda > Insecta > Lepidoptera > Hesperiidae > Venada > Venada nevada. The sequence continues at coordinate 6,585 of DWOR01000035.1, forward strand.
AAGTGGCCACTGCCGTCCATAGACATCTGTAATCAACCTCAGATAGGGTGGAACCCTACTCGAGATCAGTCAGAGATGCGTTGCTACCTCTGAGGCTTAAGTTGGAATGCCTCGTCAAAGTCTGTCTCCCTAATCACACCCTTCAAACCAGAACGCAACAGCGCTTAACGATGCTGTTATAAGGCAGAAATAGGTGTGGCGGTGGTGCCGTCGGAGTCGAACCACGAAGAGTTCTACTACCTTCAAAATCAACTATGGTAAAGCATAAACAACAGAGCTTAACGTTGCTGTTATTAGGCAGAAACTGGCGTGGCGGGGGGGGCACTGGAGGCGGACTCACGCCCCCAGGTTTACCTTTAAAAAATGTCTAACTTACTTTGAGTCTTCACATTATGGTCGTCAGGGATAGCTAGCTGTTCTGTGTATAAGTGATATGATCGTTCCAGGCGCTGTCGGCCCAGTGCGAGGGCGGGCCGGTGCCGCTGGTGCTGGAGACGGGCGCGGTGATCCCGCCCGCCAACCTGACGCACGTGCCGGGCTGCTCGCAGTTCTCGCCGCGGCCCGCGCCGCCCGCCCGGACCCCGCACTTAGTCAAGTCCAAATCTCAGCACGGCCCGTTCATATTCACTCCGATACACTTCGGCAGCCTCGAACGGAAGGCCAAGAAGGATGAAGGGAAAATGGGTGAGACCTTATTTTACTTAAATTACTAAATAATTTTTGATAAATTTTTATTCCCTTTTTTAAATGTTTTTTATCGATAATTTACGATACGGATATTTTTTTGAAGTGCAGGTTTTTTTGAGGGGGGTGGGTACATTTTTTTATGATGAGGAAAAATCATTGACCTCGCGACATTGTTACCGTAACCGACACCTCTGTATATAAGTATGAACATATATTGCATATGTACGTACATAGATACATATATATTTTTAGATATTTGTAAATTTAGGTTTTAAGCAATAGATCGCAGTTTTTTATGTAAAATAATATGCATTATTTTACATGTCTGTCTCGTTACATACAATACAAAATTAAGTTATAAATTACTTAACAAAAAATATTCGAAAATACCACTCTATTCGACTTTTCTTTAATACTTTTATCTTGTTTCAGAGTACTTATGGGTTGAAGACGACATCTGTGAGGTGCAAATGAAACTAACGAACCCGCTTCCCTTCGAGCTAAAAGTGTCAAACATGCGCCTACTGACGTCAGGGGTGGTATTCGAATCTATACCCGAGACAATAATCCTCCCGCCGGACTCTCCAACAACAGTCAACCTGCACGGAACTCCAAAGGAAGTGGGCGAATTGCAAATATTAGGCTACTCCACTCATACACTAGGAGTCAAATCCAATTGCAGGCTGAAGAACATGCCGACGCCACACAAATTCCCCGCCTCGTTCACAATTGAAGTTATTCCGAGCCTTCCCACTATGACAATAGAGACTATAGTCGCGCTTTCGGGCAATATTAATTTGGCGAACACTGAAAACGTTGGAAGTATTACGAATATTTCTTTGTATAATGGGGAAAGCACTGAATGTACTATAAAGATTACCAATACCAGCAATGTGCCTATTGAATATCTAGACTTGGCTATTCAAGTAAGTATTTAATTTATAATCTTCATCTTTTGAAATAGTAGAGCTCATTTTAGTTTTGCTCGGGCGGCATCATCGTCACATCTATTTATGCCTAATAACATCAGCGTTAAGTTGTTGGATCTGGGATGAAGGTAAAGGAGATGCACTTAAACAAGGCATTCCAACTTAGTTCTCAAAGGTAGCAACGCACCTTTGGCCGTCCTCAGGTAGGACTCCAATCCTCTCTGAAGTTGATTACAGATGTCTATGGGCGGCAGTGGCACTTACCAACAGATAGACTACATGCTCGTTTGCTGCTTCAATATCGTAAAAAAGACGAAAAATTAACAATTGCCATGTTGAAGACCTTGAAAACGACTAACTTCAGTCGCAGAATCTAAATATTTTTACATAAACAAGTTTATTAAAAAAGACTGAACTGATTTTCATTATGATAAAAAAATATCAATAAACAAAAGAAATACATACAGACGAGTATAAAACCGTCTCCTTTTTTGGCATTGGTTAAAATCTAAGATGATTAATGTGCATGCAAATAATAAATTTTCAGTCAAACATGGACAACCAACTGCAGTCGAAGGTGTTCCAGTGGTCCAACGAAGACGTCCAGGCGCAACTGCCGATCGCTCCCAACGCCGTAGCTACTATAGTTATGAATCTGTACGGAGAAGCAGATTTTCTAGACCTGGGCGGAGTGGGGGAGAACTTGTTCCCGAACAGTCTTACTTCAAACTATCCGTCGAGGGTCGGGTCCCCAGTGCCACATGCCCAGTCGTCACTGCCAACACAAACATCCAACCCACAGACTTCGTTGAGCAGTGGTCTTATGCCTAGGACTTCAGGCAGTTTCAGGTACTCATAATTATCTGAATATTAGTAGTAATATTACAAGAACTTATAAAAATAAATTAACTTCAAAATAAATCCCTCTTAGTTGTAGTTTGTGTTGCCATCAGTAAATCTTTTGCTATTGGTTTTATCTGCAATTATACTATTCCAGACAAACCCGAAAAAATAAAAATAAGACTATCGATAATTGTATGGAAATATCGTAACACACACGAAAATAGGAGTCTAATTGAAAATATTTATTTATTTAAGGTCAACAAATTCTCAAACTACAAGTTGGTCTGCGCCAATATCAGTAATGCCGCCATCAAGAGGTCGTCAAATTGAAACACAGGTATTTAAAGTTCGTCATTGTCTCAACAGATGTCATTGTAGTAACCATATTTCCCTCGAGAGTATTGGTTTCAAATCGTGTTCATAAAGATATTTAAATTTATGAATTTACAATTTTACTCCGGGTCTGAGAGTTTATGTACCTTTGTATGGCGTTATAGCACCCAATTCATGGATAAAAATAGTGTGGGGCCGATAATAATAGTGGGAACATGGATAATAATATGTAGATTTTTTTTTAAATCTAAATTTGCATGCTGTTTAAATCATAAGTTGCTATAAGCGTCCACGAGCATTTGTAATCAACCTCATATGTATATTATGTTTACTTGTTAGGGTTGCCACCTTAAGAAAATCACAGAAGCAGTGCCAACAGTGCTAAGGATTAATTTTAACGCCATACATATATACTTCAGCCTCACTATAACCAGAGTAAAACTCTACACTGCTGTTATAAAACAGTGATTATAGAAAACCATAGAGAATAATTTTGTATGTTTCTATTTTGCCGATAATACTTTTCAGATAATCATAAGATATTCGGGTGGAGCGGGCAAAGAAATGCACTGTCGTCAATCAACTCTCCAAATGAATCTGGAATTGTTGCCCAGCGTGTCCATTACTCATTGGGATGTATTGCCTGCGGAAATGTAAGTTTTTAATTATAAATGTTGATCGTAATAAATAATGTTTGGAAAATGGAGATATCCCGCCAGACAAGGTGACCGGGGCCTGGGGTTTGTATATACGCAAGATTCTTAGAAAACTTCGATAACGTGATTCAGGATATGTGTGGCGCCATCTCTTATTGATTTGCAGAAAGTCATTACAAATTATTGAAATATCTTAATATATTAAGTATCCTTTCCCTTTTTTCAAGGGTGGACTTTACCATCTTATCATAATCTGCGGACCCCTAAGAATATTGTATCTATATTAAAATTGGTCTGTCTATTTTATTTTAAAATCAAAATCGAATGCATTGTTAAAATCAACTGCAGGATTCTTGTGGGTAAAAGGCCAAATAAGATAAGGTAGGTGCTCCTATCATCACTTGAAATGTACACAGAAAGTGAAAATGGCTAAATGTACTGAATTCCTAAAAGTTGACAGGTGTTGTATTATTTTAAACCTTCTTCGTGTATTACAATCAGCCAATAAACATAACTCTAAAAGCTCACACCGCTGTTACAAGTCAAAAATAGATGGAAGAGCTCCAACGGTAATATATAAATATATGAACGATAAATAAATAAATATGATTGGTTCGTCAGCCCCAGCCAGCTGTACCTGGTGCTGGACGTGCGCAACCTGACGGCGGAGGAGATGGAGCTGCACTACGCGGCCGGCAAGCACCTGCTGGTGGAGGGCGGCGAGGCGTGCCGCGTGCCCGTGCCGCTCGAGCGCTGCCCCTTCGACGCCGCGCCCGCCAGGACCGACGACGACGGTAACGCCCGTAGACTATAAGCATCGTCCTTGCTTCATGAATACGACAGTTCTAACGTAGAATTTGTGACGTCATCCTTTTCGTGGTCTCAAACAAGACTTACAAAAAAAATAGTAAAGTCGTGGTATCTATGAGCGCATCAAAAAATTTACTATTTTCTAAAGTTTACTTGCCGTTATCGTACATAAAAAGTTTTACATATTTGATTCAAAATGGATAAACTAATTTCGATGTAGTTTTATTGTTCGAAAGGTGGCTTGTATGAGTGTTCTTAATAATGATTCAAGAAAAAAAAGTTCAGGTGTTTGGAAATGAGCAGCTTTTCCATAATCAGTCAGTAATTTTTAATCTAACTTGTGCCCTTTTTCCTTCGACATTTTCAGTCTGGATTTTATATATATTTTTTAATTTAACCTGCGACATGTTTTCTTCGACATTTTTTCTCGTGAATGTTACGTCTGCGACGTTAATTTTCTACGACGTCAACGCCATCCGTATAAAGCGTCCGCAACGTCAATCGAGTCGGTCACCGGCAGAGACGACGGAGTGCCGGTCGGCGGGCTCGGGCGCGTCGGGCGCGTCGGGCGCGTCGGGCGCGCTGGAGCAG
>DWOR01000036.1:0-11286 GCA_018251155.1 Venada nevada
AAATTCAAATACTCTACGAATTATATTGTTTTTAAATCCCGACTATGTATATATTATATATAAGAAGCTGTGTTGACAGTAGTGACAGTAGTTTGTTATTGAACATGGTATTGTATGGTAAAGTATACCGCAGTTAATCAAAAACCGTATTGGCTGGCGGCTGTCGCGCGCGTCTTCTCTATTCTCTTATCTACTTAATGTTTGTTCATTCATAAGTACGCATATTATTCCAAGGTCTACTAGAACAGTGCGATAAAATCACGACAAGCATTACTTACTGTTTGTTGGGTTTTCTCTCTACTTGTAATCTTAATCAAACAATAATTTTACAGTGTACAAATAATATTACATTATTCTTTAATACACTGACGTATATAAAATTTTCCATTTGTCCAATTGATCGGTGTTCTTATAAATCTGCCTGAGGATTTAAATTTAAATATATTATAATATAGTCTATTTACATATCGACAGTGGGAAACAGAAAAGATAATAATAAAGCCTTTATTCAATGACCGTTTTACAGTTTTAACCTTATAAACGAATAAAGAAAGAAAATATGATAAAATTCAGCAACTACTTCATTGGTCAGGTTGTCTATTGACGTAGGCCTCCCCCATATTCTTCCATTTCTCTCTATCTGTAGTTGACCCTCTCTATCCTTTTGGTAAATCATCCTCCCATCTTTTTATTTGACCTCCTCTTTTCCTTTTACCACTTCTAGAATACAATTCTACTACATCCTTCGTCCATTTTTCTTTGTTTATTCTCATTATATGTCCAATCCAGTTCCATTTTAGTTTTCTTATGTTTTTTAGTACAACACTGACCTTTGTTCTTTTCCTTATTTTCGAAGTTGTCCACCGATCCTATAAGCGTATGTTTAGCATGCTTCGTTCCATATTGCGCTGGCAAACTAAAAGTTTCTGCTTGTTTTTGCTTGTACTAGGCCAGGTTTGGCACCCATAATTGAGACAAGGGGGTGTGCATGTGTTATATACCTTACTTTTTATGTCCATAGGGACTGCTTCTTTCTTAACTACCTCTTTAAGAGACCAGTACCGCTTCCATTCTATTTCTTTAGAGTATTGGTCATTTATTGCGATAGTTTGTCGTAAATAAATATATTCATCTACATATTGAATACTTTCTTTTCCTATTACTATATTTTCCCTTATTGCATTCGTCATTAATTTAGTTTTCGTTGGATTCATGGATAAGCCTGCTTTTCTGCTTTCCCCATCTAATTGTTGTAGCATAGTTTGTAGTATACCTGGTTTGTCAGCGAATAATACTATATCGTCAGCAAATCTTAAGTGATTTAATTTTGATCCGTTTATGTTGATTCCAAATTGATCCCAGTCTAAATTCCTGAATATGTTTTCTAACACTGCTATGAAAAGTTTTGGGGAAAGCAAATCGCCTTGCCTTACGCTGTTTGAATTCTGAATTCTTCTCCTTGCTGTTCGAGTTTGATCATTGCTGTGGTGTTTCTGTAAATCGCTTTTATGATTCTTATGTACTTTCTTTCTATACCCTGTTTTTCTAACGTCTTGCAAATATAAGTGTGATTTAGACAATCGAAAGCCTTATTGTAATCGATGAATGCTATATAGTATATTTGTCTGTATTCATTATGTCTTTCAATCATTTGTTTTATAACATGGATGTGGTCGATGGTAGAATAGTCGGTGCGGAAACCAGCTTTTTCTCTTGGTTGGTTTTCTTCTAGTTGTTTCGTTATTCAGGCAAGTATTACTTTTGAAAACACTTTGTATAAATTGGGCATTGGACTTATGGGTCCGTAATTATTTATTTCATTTTTGTCACCCTTTTTATGTATTAAGATAATGGTTGATTTCGTCCATTGAGTAGGTATTTGTTCAGTTGTTATTATTTCATTAAATAGTCGCATCATAAATCTGGATATCTCGGTCGAAGATTGTTTCAGTATTTCATTAGGTATTTTATCGTTTCCGGGTGCTTTGCCGCTTTTTTGAGATTGTATAGCTTTTATAACTTCTGATTCTAATATGCTAGGTGTTTCTTCTTCGTAGATTTCCTTCTCTTCTTCTGCTGGTAATGTACTGTCTCTGTATATAATTTTGTGTAAAATTCTGTCGCTACTTTTACTATTGATAATCTCTTTGCCGTCAGTTTTTCAGTTTTGTTCTTCTTGCTTTTATTCTTCATGTTAGGTATCCATTGTGTGTATTCTTTTAGCTGCTTTAGTCCTTTGTTAATTCCACCAGTTTTTTCTATTTGTTTCCTCAGTACGCGGAGCCTCTCTTCTTTCCTATATTTTCTGATCGATTCTTGGATCTTTTTGCTAATACTTGCTATTTTTTGTTTGTTATCTTTTCGGTTACCTAACATTTCTTTTCTCGTTTCCAATAACTTTAAACTTTCTTCTCCTAATTTATTTGTTTTTTCTTTTTTAGTACTCGATTTGCTCAAATTAAGCAGTTCTTTTTCTAAGAAGTTGTACTTTTCCTGTGTTGTTTTAATTTCATCAATTTCTTGTAATCTGTTTCCTAAATTGCTTAAGATATTTTTTGGTATTGATGTTGTAGTTGTTTTATTAATGGTAGGGTGTATAATATGTTTTCTTGATTTATTATTTGTGTTACGTATAAATCCTCGTACCTTTCTGTGATCTGTATTAAAATTTAACTTATTTAATACATCGATATCCGTGAATATACCTTTTTCTTTAGCAAGTATGAAATCAATTTCGTTTTTATCTCTGCCGTTTGGAGCTAGACATGTCCACTTTCTTGATTTACGCTTCTTAAAAAAGCTATTCATTATTTTTAAATTATGAGCAAAAGAAAAATCTGTGAGCCTCTGCCCATTGTCGTTTCTGTCACCGGCACTGTAATCACCTAGTACAAATTCGTCTTTGTTTGATTTTCTTCAAATTTTTGCATTGAGATCTCCCATGACTATTACGTTCTTATTATTCTTCTGCATCAATTCGGTAAGATTGTTGTAGAATTTCTCTTTAGCTAATTTTGTATCTTGTTCTCTTGGTGCATGAACTTGGATAATCGACCATGGTTGTTTGGATCTGGTTAGTTGTATATTGAGCACTGCAATTCTATCTGATATTCCTTGGAAGCTTACTATTTTGTCTTTCAAGTGCTTCTTCACCAAAAAGCCCATCCCATACATGCCTTGTGTTGTACCATAAAAATAAAAGATATATTCGTTGTGTTCTCTTATTTCTTCTCCTATTCTTCTTACTTCACAAAGGCCGATGACATCCCATTTTATGGGTGTTATAGCTTCTTCTAGTTCTTCTAATCTATAATCTGACATTAGTGTTCTTACATTTAATGTTGCGATATATACCTTATTATAGTTTCTTTTTTGGTGTGAGGATGTATTTCTATTTCTAGGAGGGGGTGGTGGTCTTTCAGCCCCACGGGGACCAGCCGGATTGGGGCTGTTCTGTCTGTGTTTGCTAATATTTAGTTGCTACTTCGATTGTTTTGGAATATTGGGAGTTGAGTTTGCTCTAGGTCTCAGCAAGTCAAATGCGTTTCTTCTATTTTCTTTTATTAATGTATTGTTTATCACTGCTTTCTTGGCCTGCTTCTGTGTTTCTGGTAAAGTAGATTGGTCTCTCTTTCTTTTTTCTTTGATTAGGTTTCCTTCTTTCACTATCAATTGATCGTATTTAATATACGCAATGTTTCCTTTCGCCCGTTCTTCTATTAGCTTCGGCTTTAATTCCTTCCTTTTTTCCAAGACTTCTTTAGGGAAATCTTCAGTGATGTAGTAGACGTCTTTTAGGCTCCTCTTCAGTTTTAATATCATATCTCTTTTTCAGTTGTTAGCAAAACTAATGATAATAGGTCTTATTTTGTTTTCTTTGGTGATGCCGATACGGTGGATTTTTGATATGTCGTATGTTTCGATAGTAATATTCAGATCTTGTCTAAAAATATCCTGTACTTTTTCAAAGAACTCCACAGAAGAATTTTCCTTCTCATCTAAACCAAAGAATAAAATGTTATTTCTCTTCTTTTCCTTCTCTAAATACTCGATCTTTTTCTCCAATATTTCTATTTTATTTTATTAAATTTCATTATCTTTAAGTAACGGTTGCAGCTTTACGTCCATTTTTTCGAATATAATATTTGTTTGTTTTTCCATCTCTATTTTCATCTGATCAAAAAGTAATTTAAATTGTCCTTCCATTTTTGGTTGGTCGTTATAGTGGCAACACTGACGTGTGATAAACTGTGCGGTCTGTATCATCTATGTGTGCAGTAAAATGTCACACGCTGACACTGTCAATGGCTCACTTTGTTAAATTAACCTCAAAAAGTTGAAGCACAAATAATGATTTTTACGTTGAGTTTTTTAATAATTTTTCTGTTTCTATTTACCTGAATGTTCAGTGCCTCTTAATGTTTTTGTTTGCTGCAGTAGGTGTTCAATAGTGTAAATTAAACTAGTGATTTTCAATTGTTTAGGCAGACGGATTGCACGGTGATGTTTACTATTTTACAACCACAGACAAGGCCTGTGTGTGACAAGGCCCCTCGTTCCTCTAGTTATGGATGTATAATCCATGTAGGGAGAAAATAATAAAAGTACTAATAGTAATTGTGTATAACAAAGTTTATTGGGTAAATTGTACAATGAGCAGAAAAGGGGTCATTCGTTTTGACACCGTAAACACAGGATTATAGGGTCCGGTCGTCGAAAATATCGTCGATTCTATAGTATCCTTAATTCAGAGACTAGGGACCGGGGTCGCGAAGAAGCCTCCTAGGTGCGCAAGAGCGAGGGGCGGCGCGCGCGCAAGTCGCGCGTGAGGTCGCGCTCGCTCATAGAGGGTGCGCGGGGCTTTAGCTCAGGCACGATGGCGCATCCCAACACCGACAGACCATTATTTCTGTCAACAACGTCATAGGTATAGATAATTGTCTTCCTCATAACACATTAATAAATACACATTAATGTTCTTTATATAAATGCGGTTTTCTATGCCACTATCCTAAGCGTTAGGCTTTGCAAACTAAAAGGTTAGTAATATTGTTTAAATGTATTAATAAGTAGTAATATTGTGATCTAGAGGGTAGTACCTGATCGGCATAGGCTCGTCTTGTGGAAGCCAGCAATGCAGGGAGCACCCCCGTCGCGTCTGAAACAACCGCCTTCTCGATGTAAATAACGTGCTTACCGCTTTACAAAATACAATGATAGCGTTTTCAATTATTCAGGGACATAAATCTACAATAACTCTGGCAAGCATTTGATTGCCCCCAGGCTTGAGCCTCCTTCAGGGGTCGCCTTAAAAACCCGGTGAAGCTGTAAAGGCCATTAGGGCCATCAGGAACTACACATTCGAAAAAAAAAACTTGATTGCCCCTATAATCAGACTATTCTTATCACCTTTTTTCGCATAGAGTTACTTGAAACGATCGACAGTGTTTGACAGTATTCTTGTAGTTAAATACCTTGACAGAGCTGCGGGTCTTGCTGCGGGAGGCGCGGTACGTCTCCAGATCGGGCAGCGGCTCCGTTGACTTCTTCACGCTCTTCGATGCAAGAATTGAAGAGTCTGGCAAAGTCATTAGCAAATAGTTAGCTATTAGGTATTGTCATAAACCCAGTGCAGAGGGAAGCGGGCATACCTGAAGCTTCTCGTTTGACTGTGAGCGTGAGGCGGCCGGAGTCGTCGGGCAGCGCTCGCCGGCGCGAGCGGCCGCACTCCGCGCTACACTCCACCTGGCACACCGGACGGACAAGTAATGCGGACGCAGTCGGACTCGCTTTATAGTGAACCAAACTTTTTGCTCGTAACGTATGACGAGGCAAACATTTCCAGATATTTTTGTATTTTTACCGCGAACAAAAACTACAACAACCGCGAAAAATCAATTTAAACAGCTTACAGAATTACGCGATAGTGAGTGAGCGATTCTTATTTCTTAGGAGACTCACTGCACAGTACCCAAGAGAGGGGCAGCAATAAATTGGTAATAGACATGACAGCGTGTCGTTATGATTCACTGTAAAGTAGTTATGCTTCTCTGAAGTCTATGTGCAGTATTTTAGTAATTTATATTAATTCGTTAAATAATCGTTTTGTCTTTTCCTAATACAATCTTTAAATTGTCCTGGAAGACCATTTTCTTCAGCTTCGGCTAAATATATTCATAAATACATACGGCACGCGTTGAAGGCGTAACAGAGGAGCGATGGCTCGATGAGCCCCGCAGGTCGCGCGGCGCGCGGGGCTCGCGGGGCGCGCGCGGCATGCGGGGCGTAGGCGTCGCGACGGACTCGCGGGCCGCGGGGGGCGCTCGCTCCGGGAAGCGCAGCCGCATCTCCACATCGTTGGGCAGCGCTGCCGGGCACGAGCCCGCCACCGTCACCGCCCACTCCCCTGTCGCACCACAACCAACACCGAGCGTTTCGCTTTATTGGCTTTCACATTAATCAGTGCGATCGAACTCGATTTATCGTTTGAACATACAAAGCATTTTTTTTATTTGTGTAGTGAATTCCTTCAAATGATTCGGTAAGGATGTTCGGTAGATGAGATACCTGAGGCGTGAGCGGCACGGCGACGGCGGCGGCGCGCATTGAGCCAGGCGGGGGCCAGCGAACACAACAGGCTCCCGCCCGACTCGCTAGAGCTGGAGGTCTCGTCGCGCGCGCGTTCCTCGCTGGCCCCGCGCGCCGCGCGCCTTCCTCTGGCCTTTCTAACTACCTCGTACTGGATGCTCTCGCGGTCTCTCCGCCGTTCGCGGTCGTCGCTGGTCACACCCTGCCCCTCCTCGTTGCCATCCACCGCAAAAACCTCCCTTCTATCGAACTTTTTTACCACATGCGGCACACATCTCTGACCTTTTCTATGATCCACGGTATGGGACGTCGTAACGACGTCCTCGCTCGCTTCCACTGTCGCCATTTCTGACCGCCGCCTCCCCGCCCGGACATTTTCTGATTTTTGCAATTCTTTAAGATTTTTTTTATTCCGATCACCAATAGAAGGCATGGAATGAACGTCGCTATGTACGGAACGCAGTGGCCGCCGCGGGGGAGGGGCTTCGTATTGCGTTGGAACAGATTTCCGCCTTTCGTTCTGCTTACCTTTGGATAAATAAAACAATCGGTTGCGAATATTCATATTTTATTTATTTGAGTCTATTACAAAAATGCGCTTTAATTAAAAATAAATAACGTGCTCGCGTGTGCTTTTAAAATACAGTGCTTCAAACTATAAACTAGTGCCCTTAAATTTTTATACACCCAAACGTTTTAGCAGATATACGATGCTATTGAAGTTTGATATATCAACATTCATACGGATGTGTCATTTAGGAGAACTATAACAATTCAAAAATACTTTAACTATGATTTAAGTAATAGCTCTCGCACTACAATATACTGCTATGAATATAATACATGTACATATATAATCATGATTTACATAACAAACAGGACTATCCGGTCGGAAGGACTCCAGTAGTGGTGCGGTCATCCAACTATTCTACATAAATGGTAGAAGCGGTGCGGTGCGGAAGGAGCGGCGGTACGACATTGCACGCGATACCTTCCTCGTCGCGGCGTGGCGCGGGCGGGCGCCGCGGTGGCTGGCCTGCCACCGCGTTCTGCACCCAGCTGCGCTCTCGCGTCGTCTCTACCACTCTGGCGATCTTAATAGGACTCGTCGAGGCTGACTTGCGAATGGGTGACGTCATGGCGGCAACGGTCACCTGCACCGGCATCCTGTATGCATCGGTCATTGGAGAGGTGCCAGCACTCCTCATCTCTCTGAACCTGGACTCCTTTGACAGCCTAGGAGTTTTTATCGGTTCTGAAATTTGACTCATTTTTTCGTCCTGATCATCACGAAAACTATCGAGGCTCGGAGCCGATGCTCGTCGATTATAGGCTGAATCATCAGGTGATTCGACGCTGAGGCTACTTCGTTCTTCGGGAATAATGTCAAACACTCGCTTAAAACGCAAAGAGTTAGACCTGGTACGGGGTTCACAGGGGACAGAAGCGCGTCGCACGTGCACATCCGTTTCCCCTTCATCGCTGAGCGCATCGAGTAGCATGCCAGCCAGCACATGGCTAGATTTGGTGCTTCTATCGTTCGAGACCACTGTAGTTGAGTTTCGTCTGATGCCATTTTTATTGATTCTTTGTGAAGGCTTTTCATACACCGGTACCGGAATACGAGATTTCTTATTTTTAACATTAGAATTTTGATTCTCATCAGAATTTATAGTATCCGTAGAGCTCTGTGAACTATTGACATACTCTAGTATCTCGAGAATTTCAATGCATTTGGTTCCATCGCGAATTTCAGACTTCTGGTAAATTCTTCTTGGACCGTCCTCAGGAGTGAGAGGAGGATGCGCCTGCAAAGACAGTTTGCCGCGAATATGTCGCTCTGATTTTCTATTTTCCCTTCCAATATCTTCAGAATATGACTGTGAGGCATCACTTTTAGTCAACCTAATTTCTTTGTTATTGTTGTACTCTGTATCCTTTTTCCAATATCTTTTAGATACATTTTCTTCGGACTTTGTGGTAGGTAACTTATTAGATCGTTGCTTAATACGCATACATTTGTATTCGTCTTGAGCAATTTTCGCTATTACGTCATCAATTAAAGCATTAATGATGGCCATACATTCTCTCTCTATCTCTTTTTTAGTCTTACTCATTTCTTTGTGCTGCTGTTTTTCTAATTCACGTTTCAATTGTTTTACTTTAGAACGTCTAGCACACTCCATGCGGAGTTCTCTCTTTCTGTGTCGGCGATAAAGTCTCTGTTTTATCGTTTCAGGCATGTGATCAGCAACAACGATATTTTCTTTTTCACAATCACAATTATCGTCCTTTATCCTTATAAAGAATGATTCTCCCTTATCTTTTGGAGACGACGAATCGACTTGTGCGTTTTCTGGGAGTAAATCTAAGACATCAATGGCTGATCGCACCAACTCACTCCTCTTGTTGTTACTAAAAGACTTTCTTATTAGAATAGATCGTGGCGAATTTGGGTCATCTAAGCTATCAACCAGGCTCGTGCACTCTGAGCCTAATATTTCTGCATCTTCTGAAGAGGAAGTATTTACCTCCATAGAATCTGTATGCGGGAAAGCTGAAAATCTTGGCACTACTGCATCAGTGTCCTGCACTTCTTCATAATAATTCCCAGCCCCTACACCACTGATTACTTCAAAAGTATCTGATTGCCTTTGAGTTTGCATTTCAATTGTGTCGGATGTCGCAAAAGTTCCATTATTATCTATAAATACATCAACATTTGATATTTCGATATGCGAAATTTCTGGTATACTATTTGAATGATTCATTTCGGGATCCATATTATGAAGTTCATCTTGAAAAAGTTTCTGAATTTGTTGAAGAACAGCTTTATTTACATTATCATGATGGGTAACATTAACAAAGGTGTCATTGGTAGTCTTATCTATATTTTCTGCAGATATGTTACTATATCGAGTGCTTTCAGCTGACGTCAGATTATTGTTTGTTTCTAAGCTGGGAACTTCCTCGCGAATATTCTCCTCATTGTGAGAGTCGCGAAGGTTATTGCAATTATCTCGTCTATCCTCACTATTATAAAGCTCTTCGTTACCAAATATAATTTGGTTATTTGACGTGGGACTTAAATGGACAATGGTATTAACACCAGTATTTTGAAGTTTAACTTTAATTTCTTTCTCTACAATACTAAGCTTTCTGTCTGCACATATTGACGCATTCATCGATTCTAGCTGATCAGTCAATGAATTAAGACTCTCTACCAATATGTTCGAGACGTACTCGTCGATATCAATATTTCTCTTCTTCTTGTTCTTCAAAATTGGACTTCTTATAGTTTGGGCATTTAATTTATCGGGCTCGTTTTCCAATGTCGGAGAAGGGTCCACATTTAACGTTTCAGAAACGACAATTTCCAAAATTTCATAGGACGGTGTCTCCACAGTTAAAGGTCTATCGTATGGCAAAATATTGCTATCGTCGTTTTCTGCACAAACTGATCTTTCACTTATTCGACCATCAATATGAGCACTTCCAGACACTTTGGTACTTAATTTGGGTACTATAACACCCGGTGTCTCCTTCGCCGTGGGCATTGATGTCGAAAACGTATCAGAGGAATCCGTCAAGGATCGCTCGTCCGTCTCCACACGAAGAGCAGAACTATCAGTCGCCGTGGCGAGCTGTCGCTCCGAGACCGGTTCGGTAGTCGGAGTATCGGATACCTGTTCAGAGTACTGCGTGGAGACATTCCTGCCCCGACCCTCGGATTCGGAGGAGCTGGCAACCAAGGCGTCTGTCGCCGTTTCTACGGACGAAGAAATATTGCGAACGTGTGACTTGTACGTTAATTCAGAATCTGCTCTGACATCGTCTCCGACGCGGTCCCGGGAAGAGTCCAGACGAAGGCGCTTAGGCGTGGTCCAGCCTGAGGCGTGGCGCAGCTCCGAACGCGAACCGTCGAGCGAGCGCGTGCCGCAGGGCTGACAGCAGCAACACACGCGGCACGGCGAGCCACCGGCGCGTCCCCACAGCCGCAGGAGCGCTGACTTGCGCATCAGCTCACGGTCGCGACGCGCGGGCCGCGCGCCGGCGCAACAGCCGCAGGCGCCGCGCGGCGGCGTGGACGCGGCCGACGTGCCGCTCGCTGGGCCCGCCTCTTCCGTTTCTGATCGCTGCTGAGCCAAACGATACCTGCAAACGTAATATTATAACGTTTGTACACTTACGTAAAATAGAACGATTACTTTAAATTTTAACAAGCCTTTATAAATAATCAACAAGCCGTTATCAAGGAGAGGATCACACGGTCATCGTGTTATCCGAGTGAAGCACTTACTTTCTCATGATAGTCTCCGGCATGGAGTAGCGGCGGCGCAACAGGCCGGGCGAGGCAGCGGCGCGGCCCGGCAGTTCGCCCCTCCACATGGTGCTGGCTCTGCTCTGCGTCGCGCTCGTCGCGGACTCCTCGTTGCACGTTGTTTCCGCGTTACTTGTTGCACCGCTGAAACAAATATAATCAAAATACCTTACTTTTTAGAGCGTAAAAACAAGCCTATTCAACAATAGCAGATGTGTTCGAAAAAGATTTATAATAATTATTTTTATGCATTTTTACACGCTTTATATTAAATTACGCTTAATTCTCACCCGTTTCTATAAATCTGATCAACTTGAAACTTTGCACACGTCTCAAGGACCGATGACAATACATTTCTCACATAGTTTTAGATCCTC
>DWOR01000037.1:0-11274 GCA_018251155.1 Venada nevada
GACCGTCCGCCTTCGCTAGAGGGAGGGAAGGTTGAGGACCCGACCGAAGTCGAAATCCTGGACATCCACGTATAATTCTAGTTACGGATTATAGGCGAAGGTCTGTCGAACACTCAAAATGATAATTTCTGAATCCGTGTGGTTTGTCATATGTATGTCCACATTTTGTTATGATATTGAAGTAGCAGGCGAGCATGCAGCCCACCTTATAAGTGGACACTGCCGCCCATGGGCATCTGTAATCAACCTTAGATAGGGTGGAACTCTTCCCGAGATCACTTACATATACGTCGCTACAGATAACCATGTCTCAAGGTTTTATTAATCTACCAAATCAGCATTTATGTAAATAGTGGGTCCAGTATAGTTAAATAATTCGTGCCAATATTGAGTGTTGCCGACATACTGGCAGTAACATCGCAACATAGAAGAAACATACACAACAGAAGGAACACCTTCAGTATCATCAACCACTTACTACCATACCGCTGGGTGGTCTCAGAAGAAAAAGGCTATAGGACCCAAACCTTAGAATTTGGGCTGTAGTCCAGCACGTTACCCAAGTGCGGATTGGCAGACTGCACCCGTTCTCAGAACGTTATGGATAGATAAAATCCTTACACTTGGGTGTCCGTCACACATGTTTGTCCGTCATCTTTACGAGCAAGCAATGTAAATGTAATGTAAAAAATAAAGTAACAACAGCATTAAAGTTGTCACAATCTCTATTTAATTTAATATAAAATGATTCTATTTTAATCTTCGTCCGTACAAGTACTACTAGTTGACCCGCGTCGTTGTACCAGTCTTAATTAAAACCACAGCATTTTCCCCATTCATTCCACGTAAAGATTGTAACAAAGCATTTCTATAGACCTCCCCCGTATATGAAGGAGCATACTGCAGAGAGCTCAAGCTGGATGTACGTAATACATTATATATTATGTAACGATTAAAACGTAGCGTAAAATCTTACACAATAAATGACCTATCAAAATCGAAACGTCCTTGTTTATTAAAAAATAGGCAGTCTTTGGGGACTGCCGGTAGAAGTAAAAACTAAGTAACTTGTGAAATTGTATCGTCAAGCTATTAAATCATTATTTATTAATTATTTCAGAATCGTAAATAAGTGTTAATGACTAATTTAAACTTCAATCTTTGATCATAGTTTATATAGAGATAATATATATGTACGTACGTAGAGAGATATACTCTTTGTATAAATGTATACTAAAAACGCACAGAGGTACATCTATGTTCATATAACTATATACACAGTATAAATATAGCTCGTGGAAAATGTTCGGTGACGATGACGCGAGTTCCACAATGAATGTTCACCCAAAGTGCTCAAAGCGCCTAAAGAAGTTATCACTTCAAAAATTTACAATTTTTAAATCTTATTAGTAGTAAATGAAATTTCATACCTGTGTCGCCCCCTTGTGTTGATGTGGCGCACCTCGCGGCCGCCGCTGCTCTCGCCGTCGCTGCCCGAGCCCGCGCCGCCCAGCTCCAGCGTGTGCGTCGATATGGACTTGCTCACCTGCGGGGATGAGGGTACTTAGAAATGAAATTGATCCAATCAATATTAAGAAAAAATTAAAACCATTTTAGGCAAAAGGAGCACGGGTCGCCCTCCGACACGGTGGACGACCTAAGGAGGCAGCGGGAAACCGATGGATTCAGAGGGCACAGGACCGGTTGGAATAGCGCAAATTAGTGGAGGCCTATGTCCAGCAGTGGACCTCCAAAGGATGATGGATGGATGTATGGATGGAAATAATTTTGATGTAAACGGTTTAATGGCATTATAACACAAACTTCTTTGGTTTTTTTTTGATGCTGTTTATGTACTTACTTTTTAATTGATAAATAAATAAAAAAAAGTAACGAAATAAAAATAAAAACGTTCGTGGGTAACTAATCTTTTTTTCGGTTTGCCTTCTCTGATTATTCTGATTATATTAAGGTCACCTGTCATTTTTGATTACAATAAGAAAAAAGGCAAATTGTCATAATCAATTTATTTTATTTTATTCGAATATAAAATAAACCTTAATCTTTGTTTTTATTGTACTTATTCGAATATAATAACGTGCAGTATGTTTTTATTATAAGAATGTTTATATTACGCCCCCTTAAGCATTATTCATATCCCCATAGAAGGCATGCACCCCGATTGGGAAATCCAGTTCTAACCCCGCTGTCCTTTCATTATTTGCTCTTATCTGTCTAAGCGTAGGTTGCCTGGAAGAAATCGCTGCACAAAAGCGAAGAAAGCGATAAGACCGGCTAATGTTAATAATAACATTTTTATTCACATTTTCGTAAAATGAGTAGATTTTAAGGTAATTATTTATGAACGTCAATACCGTTTAGACAGTCGTCATTATTATTACGTCATTATTACCGTTTAGAAAGTTATTTGGTAAGAAGTCGACGATCATCGAAAAAAACTCCGTAACAATTTCCGCAAAAAATTTAATTACGAATTAATAAATGTTAAAATTAAATTAAAGTTAATGTACACATATTAAAGTTTTTATAAGGACTGTACCGCCTTTTTTCACGTATTTATATTAAAACGTAGTAGACACATACTAGACGTCGAAAATACAATAGAAATTCACCAACTCTAGCATATCTAAGCTACAACGAAATAGAATGCCTAGGTATAAATTTTAGCCTCTTACGTTAACAGTTCGGGGTTTAATCCCAGGTTTCAGCCTATACACACGTCACAATATTTGAAACTATGTGAAGGTTTATATATTATCATTTGTTTGCCCATTAAAGGCAGACACTTATCTCCCTCTTTAAAAAAACCCATATCCATCTGGGGAACAGAAATGAGTTAACAACGATCATAATGGGGCTTCAGATCAGATAATTATTATTATTTTATTGTTGTACCTAAAATAATGATGTCAGTCCGGGCTCGAATCGAATACTACAGACAATCTAATTGTTAACTATTGAAACAGTCCTTACCGGTGGAATGTATCTCCTGACAGCAGCGGTCAACTCGTCGATGGTCTTCTCCTTCTTTCCGGTATCAAGGCCGAAGAACTTGTTCTTCGCGACTTGGTTCAAGGCGGATATTTTCAAAAGTGGTGGTTTCTCCTCGGCAGGGGGCGTCACCAGTTTGTCTCTCCTGAGTTTACCGAGCTGGATCGGTTCATCCATCTTCTTAACGAACCGTCTGTACCTCGTCTTATCGTCCTCGTCGGTCTTCGCTTCCTCAGAGGGCTTTCTGCCGAGTTTACCCAACAGCGGCACTTTCACGTCGACATTTTTCGCTTGCGTCAAGCGTTCCTTGAGCTCATTAGCGCCTGGTAGTTGGATCTTGCGCGGGTAGGGATCTTGGAGGACTCTCGTGAGGTCCGAGTCGGTCCTGGAGGACTTGAGCTTGTTGTTCTTACGCTGGAACCGTCTCGGCTTTTGTTCCGGGGCGTCGTCTGAGCTGTCTGAGGAGGAACAGCTTTTCTCGGACGATGAGACGCTCGATGCAGACGCTGACTCGTCATCTGATGAACTGTCGATACCTTCATCCTTGAGGCCCTGTAAGAATAAAAAGAAATGGTGTTTACATTAAAATATTATTATACTATACGGAGAACTATAGAACGTGGCTCGTTTTAAATGAAATTCTAAAAACACGAGGTTAATTGCTACATTAAACAAGAGATTGCGACTTAACACATTCACTGCCTCCCGACGCGACTGTACAGAGACGTGCCTATACTCGTATATCTTATGTGCGTTAATGGCAGTGAACGTGTTTGGGGTTAATAGAATTTTTCGTATTTCGACACCGGTGGCGCCACCGCCACACGTATTTCTGGATAATATTAGCAGCGTAAAGCGCCACTGTGTTCTGGTTTGAAGGGCGTAAGGGAGACACTTGTACGAAGCATTCCAAATTAGTCTACAGGAGCAGCGCCATAAACGTAGCCGATCAGGTAGGTGGTCTTCATTCATATCTGACGTTTATTACACATGACCATGGACGTCTGTGGTCATTTACCATCAGGTATACTGCATGCTGCTTTGCTACGTTTTTAATAAAATGTAAAAAGTACAGCTACGTCGCTTACCACAGAAAACAGGACAGAGAAAAAAAAATACCTTGGGACAGCTCATACACAGCTATCTGTTCCCAAACTAGGCAGAGCCTGTGCTATGGTAACCAGACAACTGATAGACATACATATATAATTTTAAACACATACTTATATAGATAACTTTACACCCAGACAGAACAAATATTTATGCTCATCATACAAATATTTGTCCTGGGTCGATCACGACCACCGGCTAAGCAGGTAAGTTCGCTAACCACTAGACCAGGAGGCCAGTCAAACATACACACTTACATAGATAATAATGCTCACTAATTTATAAAAGGGTGTTCAAACAGAAACAAACAAACAAAAACTAAATACATACAGTACAGACCTCAGAGCTCTCGCCCTTGGCCAGCGAGGCGGGCCGAGCGGGCAGCAGAGTGCAGCCGGCCGCCAGTATGCCGCGCACCTCCGCCGTGATCATTCTCTGCGCGCGCTCCGACGGCGAATCATCGTCGAGGTCTGGAATGAATATTAACGGGTCACGCTAAGTTTTATGATCCCCTGGTAACACCAGACTTCGAGACATGTTTACGAGTATCGTTGTTTGTTGTCGCGTACGAATATTGATAGGTATTCAATGTTAACAAGTTGACACTGCGTTTTTATGATCCCCTGGTGACTCTAGATTTGTAACGACTTTACAAGTTTATTTGTTGCCGATAGGTATTAAATGTTAACAAGTCACTACTTTTATGGTGCCCTAGTAACAATAGATTAGGAGACTTTGTTTTCATTTGTTGTCAATAGGTATTCGATGTTAACAACTTACACTACATTTTTATGGTCCCCTAGTAACATTCGATCTGTAGACACGTTGAGGAGTTTGGTTATTTATTGTCAATGTATTTACGATTATAACGAAATAGCTCTATAATGCTATTATATAAATGTATTTGAATTATCTGTATAAAAATTCATCATTAAATTTTTTTCAGATTCATCAGTATAAAGATACATTATTAGAAATAAACTATCTCTTACTTTAACGGTGAAGGAAACATCGTGAGGAAATCTATGTACGTACATGCCTGAGAGATGGCCAGAACAAAAAAATGTCAAAGGTGTATGAAGTCTGCCAATCCGCAGTTGGCCAGCGTAGCGGAATACGGCCTTCTCACTCTAAAACCCGTGCCCAACAGTAAAACAGTAATGGGCAAATTTTTTTTTTTTCGAAATTAAAGTTTGCAAGATTTGGCACCAATTAAATTAATTAAAGTATTGATAATTTCAAGTTACGTTACATTTCCTGTACTATTTTTTTACATCCAATAGCTCTCTCTATTGCAGAATTCACATAACATCAGGTGGATGGCACGCTTCGTACTACTGCCTTTCCAAAAATAACTCCACAACCTCAATCTCAATAGCATATACGTCAAATACCATAACACATTAAATTTCAACAACATTTTTTGTTCGACTGTGTAGTTGCTGTTGGCCCTAATGGCCTTTACAGCTTCACCGAGGGCTCAAGCCTGGGTGGACATCAGACTATGATCCGGAAGCGAGGCGCGGTTTTGGTCCCTGTTGCCAAGTTCCTAGACCGTTCGCCTTCGCTAGAGGGAGGGAAGGTTGCGGACCCGACCCGGTCGAGATCAACTACAAACTGATTCTGATTGACACAGCGTAGCCGAACGAAAGCGATTTAACGCAGACACAATATATTTGAGGGACGTTTAGCGTAGGGCGTAGATTTACCGCACAATATTCACTACTACATATTATATAGTTCCTTCAGTGCTAAATTGTGTCACACTTTGCAAAATTCCGTTAACAGTAAGCGTTCTCCTTTGAGTAGCAAGATCATAGTGGTAGGTAGTTAATAGAGTAAAGATCAAGCAAGAAAAGATAATATTTACATTAGACAAATTGCACTTTTTTACAATAAACTTGTGAGCGGAAAATACTTATCATATCATATCATCACGTATCATAAATAATTAAAATAAAATTATCGCAGAGAATATCTTTTTTAACGAATTCAAAATATCTAATGTTTTATTAATAATATTTTTTTAAACAATAAATAACGATAAAGCTTTTTATAGTATATTTTTACAAGAAACTGTGTACGCAATTTTACACTCACAAGTCGTGTTAAATTCGGTGAATTTTATATAGCGCAATATTACAATTTTACTATTACGATACATTGCAGTTTTTTGGGGCCACACACCAAATGGGTACAGGAGTAAAAAAAATAAAAATATTTACATTGTTTAAAACTGTGTTAACACATTACAACAGATTTTTCCTACTTTATATACGAAGGATATCATAAAAAAAATGTTTTGATATGAAATTCTTTTCCTCGAAAAACATTTTCAGTAGTTCCAACATCAGATTTTCTCCAATAAAATCAAAAACAATATAAGCTTATTATATATAAACCGTCATATAGAAGGATCAAATTAGGAGCCGAATGCGGTCAGTCTTGGGATGGAAAATTCAATAAAATTCGTGTATTTCAAAGAATACGTTAACGAGCATTTTGGTTTACATGTTATTTTTATCCATACAAAATATTTAGTATATCGGCATGGAAATTTAAAGAACCTATACAAAGATGCACGCAAGCGAATCCGTGAGTATGAATTAGTAACATAGACTCCAGAAAAAAAACAGTCAGGTTATGAGTAAACGCTCAGTACAACGCAAATGACTGAGCGAAGCGTTAAAAATAAATATTACTCAACATCGAAACATAGTTGAACTCACAATGGATTTATTGGACCGTATTATCCGATTATTTTAAGACATCACTTTGAACGCTTTGAAGTATTAAAAAATCCATTAACATTAATCCATCATCCTTAGAGAAAGAGGAAAGAAGATATAAAGAGTGCATTTATAATAGAACATTGCAAAACATCAACACCAAAAGCTTCAAATGTAATCCCAACAATTTTTCATCGGTACGATTAAGTTTATGCTATAAATAACTCTTCGTCAATCATACCAACAAAAACAAGTTTAATATTACATTTAAATATTACTTGTAACCTGTAAATCAATACACCCCAATAGTTATTAGTGACATTACGGTAAAGTTAAGACTTGGAAGAATATTGAATATTAATATACATCATGCAATGAGAGAACATGCAGAGGTGACACCGATACTTACCTCGCGCGTCGCAATAGGAACCAAGTAGGGATTAGTGAACAACCCAGGAAGCGAGACGACCAAGCAGTAAAAAAAATCGACAAAACCAAACTCAAAATAATGAACAGAATCAGACCTAAGCTTCGAAATTTCGCGTTCTGCCTCATAAGGTACTCTAAGGAGGTGTTCTTAGCGCTCGCCGAACGGAACAATTCCATTTTCAATTGAAAGTCCGGATTGCGAGGCACCTCTTCATGTGTTAGAGACTTCGTGAGCCTCTCGTTCTGTTCCATGGCTTCTTGGACTTGGCTCGCGAGCACCGGCATCGTTCTCAGCCGTGACGCCCTCGGTACCCTCTCCTCTCTAGTTCTCCCAGTCGGCAACCCTGCCATCGGCGGTTTGTGCGTCAGCTTCGAGTTGAACATCTTCATCTTCTCGGATAGAGACATCTTCGCCGGATCGTCTTCGTCTAACTTAGCTGCCACCGTGCGCGTGCATATATACATTACATTGTGCAGTGTGTTTACGATAGAGCCCGGGACATACACATAGTAGAGTAGTCGAGGACATGCAAAAAAGAAACAAAAGCCGACAATCAAAAGACAGGAAGCTCGATTCTTCGTATTTAATGCAATTTACATGCCTTTGGGACCTGAAGTTCTCGATGATATGATAGTCGTAATGATCTATGATAGAAATAAACTAAAAACTACAAATTTTAATAAATTATAAAATCTCTAAAATAAAAATTGCACCAATAAGAATACAATGATAAAGTAATATAAAAGAAATATGTTTTTTAATATCGCATAAAGCAAATTAAAATTTAAAGCAGGCTTCTAGAGAACGACGATGATAATTTATCTTATTTTAAATAATTAAGTTTTGAGTTAAACCGATTTAATCAATTTGCATCGCTATCTCTTACCATCTTCATCTCTGTCTAGCACGTTGGCGGTGCTTTTGGACTGAGCGAGAGATAATCCCTGCTTGGCCGCCTCGTTGACGGCCTCAACAGTGACCGGTTGAGTTTTGAACCGCTCCGTCACTGATGGCCCCTCCTTTATCTTTGAGCGACTGTGACGAATGAGCGGTTTCGGTGTGCCTGAAAATGAGAAACGTACATGGTTAATATACAACGATACCGGGTGGAATGCATGCTAGTTAACTTTTATTAACAATCGAGTTTTTATATCGATACAAGTAAAAACAAAAAAATCAAAACATAAAATCATAGCCATTTTGTACACTTAGACTTTGTTCAATTTAATTGATACCTCGGGACATTTCATCGCCAAAGAAATAAAATCAATTTTGAAGGTGATAAGACCAATCGTTGTTCGACTCCGGTAGCACCCACGTCTACACCTATTTTTCCTTTATGTGCACTGTGTTAAACGCTGATGTGTTCTAGTTTGAAGGGAGTAGTAAGGGAGAGACATTTATACGAGGCATCCCAACTTTGTCCCTTTTAGTAGCAACGCATCTTTGATCGACCTCAGGTAGGACTTCAATCTCATCTGTGGTTAATTAGAGATATCCTTGGGCAGCACTTATCGTTAAGTAGACTATCGCTAGTTTGTTATTTTTAATTAAAAAAAAAAAACAAAGATATAAGATAAGATAACAGATGTCTGCCTATGCCGCTTATATTTTATTCAAAGGAAAGCTGTGAAGAAAAGTACTTCAGGTTACACGACAATTGCCGTGAAGGAGTATTCAGACTACACACACCTTTGGCTTGCTGTTGCAGTTGTTGCCACATGCTTGCTCGGGCTACGACACTGTTGCTTTTCACCAAACCCAGTGCGAAGCCAGTATTATCATTGCCTTCATCGTCGCTTTCCTTACTATCTGGGCTCCGAAGAACCTCAGTTTCCGTCGACTTTCTTTCCCGATCCATCATTAGGAGACCACGCTCGATTGATGACGTCGACCAGTCGTTGTTGCTGCTATTTGTCGCGTGGTTCTCTCTAATCTCCTGGCTTTCGATCAAACCCAACTCCTCTCCTGGAAATCAATTAATTCATTATTAGCCTAGGACACGCACTCAAATAAACACAGTGAATACGTTGCGTGTACAAATATTACCAGCGATATGACCGCACTGAGGCCGAAAGTTGAACAACACCACTGTGTTTAAGGTAACATGTAATGTATTAACCAATGCCACCGGATTATAACAAAAAATGTCACGAATCGCTTAACACATTGATAATATACCAGTTACAATTGAAACCGCGTGTTGACAATGAATACATGAATTACATTGACCTAAATAAAAGGACTGAAAGACGTCCACAAGGTTGTACAAGTTTATTTTCAAAACCGTCCTAATATGAATAGCGACGCATTCACAAATCTAAATTTACCAAACACAACATAAACAAACGGCAAGTTAATGCAAGCCGAAGTGCCCCGATTCCATACACATGTTTTCTGTATAATTTTATTTATGCAGATCGCACTAAATAAGTAAATAAGTTTGTTTACGTGATACGCTACCACTCAAGATGCTTTCAACTGCGATATATATAAAAATGTCTGTTGGATCTAGCCGTTTAGAGGTAATCTGTCGTGACGTGTATCTTTTTTAGCTAAATACTAACCAGAATGCGGGCCGGAATCACGGGACGACGCACGATTATAAACTCCGCTATCACAGGACACGTTCAAACTCCAATTATCGGCCTCGGCTTGATTCCGCTCGTCTTCTTCTAAAGCACGACTGTCTTCGTCTAGAGCCACCCGGACCTTGTTTACTTCACGTTCTATTTCATCTAAGGTAGATTGTTTTCTTTCAACATTTTTGCCGATGTTTTCAAAATCTAAGAATGTAGCCTCGCCAATACTGTCGTCCTTAGCGCTAGGACTGTCTGACAGGCCGTTGACAATCGGTGGGTTGGCTACAAAACGACTATCGCCAAACGATGATGATTCCAAGTCAGCGAATGGATCTCTCTCGGGTTCCCCGACATAGGGGCCCCTGGACGAGAGAGTAGCACCGGACTCGACGGGTCGGCTCGGAAAACTACAGCCCGCGGGGCCGATCGCTTGGAAACTCGCTTGGCCCGGCTCCAAACTGCGAAATGAGAAAAGAAACGCGATTATGTAGAGCAGAGCCGTTCGTGAGAAAGAGACAGTCGCAGTTTTAGTTCACCTTCATAAATTTCGATAAATTATAGTGCGAGTGATCTGGACTGGCGACGTAGATCTATCGATTTAGAGATGTTTGACAGTATCGTCAATACAATCTAAATATAAATGTCCGTTGTCGTTTCGACCGATATTGATCATTCATCGTTAGCCAGATTTGTGGTAATCGTTATAAATTCTACTTACTTTTATTACTACTTTACTACCCATACCTAATAAACATACCAGTCCCAAATCACATATACCAACTTTGTTCTTGATATATAACTTACCACTGTTCATAGCTTTAAAACCCAAATATTATCCCTATTACTCGAGTATTATAGACGTAACATAAATAAAACATGCAATTAAGGGCACAAGGAGTTTGAAGCATCAGATGGTCTGGTCATAAAACATTGGATGCGTGCTGTGAAGCACAACAGAGCCAGAAATAGTGCTTGACCCAGTAACGACTGGAGCGCTTATTTCCGTCATCAACTTGCCGTTTGACTAACAGTACGAGCAACAGGATTGATGTCAATCACTCAAGACACAATGTAACTAGTATCGAAAATATAAAAAAAGATATGAAACCAAAATAAATGCAATGAGTAAATAAAATTTAACGATTTCGTGATGCCAACAATATGAGACGATCGTGACAAAGGCATCCATGTGCATTTCTGATTTATAATTAGTAGTGTCGTTATAAAGTGGTTATTTATAAGCACTAACAACTTCAAGGAAGTCGTCAGACGGCAAGGTCGCTAACATAGAATTTGGCCACATTTAAAATATTACAATTACGTTTCCATTTACAAAAAATACAATATAAACGTAAGAATCTACGATGACAAACTAAACAAAGCATCTGCCGTGTCCGACCTAAATCTTTGA
>DWOR01000038.1:0-11220 GCA_018251155.1 Venada nevada
ACTACTGCCACGCCTATAAACGTATAACAACTGTTTTCTGGTTTGTAGTGAGATAGAGACATATATATAAAGCATTCTAACTTAGTGCTCAGTAGTAACGCACCTGTAGTGAAATTCAGGTAGGACTCTAATCCTACCTTGGATCGATCAAAGAGGCCCACAGGCAGGAGTGGCCCCTTACTATCAGGTGAACTGCTTGCGTGTGTTCAACATTTATGGTTCGATTCTCTTAGTTAATCTGGCCGGATGAAGACAAGGTGATCGAAATAAAGTACGTCCGAGCGGCAGTGGGGATGCGTGCGCGTGCGCACGCCGAGCTGCGTGTCTATGTAGGCAGACTGCATGTCGTGCTGTTCTGCTGCTTGCTCCATCATTTACAGGTGTGTTGGAATAGAATTTGACTTTCAGGCCAATTTGGACTGACATGGAATCTCCAAACTCTTCGTAACGAAGTCTTTGCTATATAATATATGATATGTTATGTATTTATACTACTATGTACTATTACTACACTACTGATCGACAAGAAAAAAAAAAACAATCAACAATCAACAATAGAAAAAAAAAATAAGAATCGGCCTCTTATGCGGGGGGTCCGGGTTCGAATCCCGGGCACGCACCTCCGATTTTTCGAAATCATGTGCGTATTAGAAATAATTGTCATATGCTTAACGGTGAAGCAAACATCGTGAGAAAACCTACACACCTGAGAGTTCTATATAACAAAAAAAATTGTTAGCAAAGGTATGTGAAGTCTACCAATTCGCACTTGGCCAGCGTGGTGGACTATGGCCTTATAACCTTTTCATACTTTTCGACGAAAGACGACGAAATTGGTTCACTTAAATTTATAGAAATATATTTTATGTTTTTCATATAAATATTTTGACTTGACTATCAGTTCACTCATTTGTATTTCAAAGCATATTAAAAATATAGACACCTAATTTACGTAATAAAAAATATTTTATTTCTTGCAGCAATTCTTAGAGCCACTAGTACCGAGTACAGCAGCGGCCGAGGCAGCAGCAGCGGCAGAACGCGCTGCTCAGCGGCAAGCCACTGCTCTGCGGGTCGCTCCCACACGTGTCAATTTGGCTATTGAAGTAATTATATATTCACAATATGATACTGAAATTTGCTAAATTTACCTTGACTTTTTACATCTGTAGTGGCAAAGACTAAATTTCGTTCCTCGTGTTCTTGAATATCAGACTAGTACATTTTTACACGTGGAATCTAAAACTGCAAGGACTTGTATATCAGCCATTTTACATTCATAATAGAACGATGTTATGAAAAGAAATTTCATGGAATTCGTGTCGTTTGATATTATTACATGTATTATTCGTTGAAATTATATAAAAAAGTGACAGAAAATAGGTACATAAGTTGGAATATAACAATGGTGTGGATCAATTTGATAACATTTCTTTTACAGATTCATGCTCCAGTGCTTTTACTTCCACAAAAGCCGTCGTCTCCAAATTTACTCGTACTCAATATGGGTAAGAAAAATCATGAAACTTTCGTTTCGATTCTTTTCGATTTCTGTGAATTTTATACTATTTTGAATTGGTCTCTTCCGTCGTCCGCCACTTGTTGATACCTAAAATAATAAGTACTGTAAAGCGTAATAATTCAAGGGAATATTCAATTTACAATTCAGTTTGGGCTTACCGACATATAAGTTTTTTATTCATGTGAAGTTTTGCTAATTGTTT
Source organism: Venada nevada (assembly GCA_018251155.1). Classification (NCBI taxonomy): domain Eukaryota; kingdom Metazoa; phylum Arthropoda; class Insecta; order Lepidoptera; family Hesperiidae; genus Venada; species Venada nevada. The sequence continues at coordinate 1,725 of DWOR01000038.1, forward strand.
CATATCCTTTGATACGACAAATACCAAAAACTTGCCTTGTAGGTGACCTTCTGATTGAAAACTTCTTCAAGCCCGTGCACGTCAGCCAAGAAGCCAGCTGCCCCATGCAGAGTCCAGTTATTGACAACGTTTTGGTCAAGCTCGTCAACATCACTTTGTCTAGGGCTGTGATGACTTTGGCCGGAACTTTAGAAGTGCAGGTAATGGAAATGTTATTCTTCATTACGACAGCCCGGGAATCAGACCTGGAAGTTATGTCAAAGTGTACTAGTATGTTGACTTTAGCGCTATGTTGGTTGGTTTAATGTGTGTTTGTCAGTAATAACATGGGTAGCCACTTCTTCATAAGCTTTACCATTTTTAGAATTATCAATGAGTTAAGCAGGATTATTCTTATAATATCTGCCGTGAAAACTTATCAACTATTCCATTTCGTTGACAACATGTTACTCCCTCCTACTCCTATTTTTTCATTTTTTTACATGTCCGAAATCTGAAATGAGGATCTGCCCTAATATTTAAATTCGGACAATTTAAGTATCAAAGAAAAGTAATAAAAGGTTAATCCTCTTTGATATATGTGAAATATATGTAAGTTAGATCAGACATTGACTCATTAACAGCTGATTTCTATGGCCAAACAGTGTTACAAAGATCAATTACTTATTTACATTAGCTAATTTAAGTAACTTATTTTGATCATTCCAGGAGCCAATTCTGGAGCCGATGTCGGTTCGTTGTGATATGAAGCGGGCGGTGTGCTACCAGCAAGTTGCCACCACTACTGCGTACAGGGACCTCCTGCTCTGCGAGGCGGATATAGTGATGGACACCGTCATGATCAATCTGGGGCAGAAGGATCTGGCTACTGTTTTGGCTGTATACAGTGATAACTTAAGCGAGGGGAATTACATTGGTAAAATTTATAGTGTTTAATTTATAATAGTGTGTGTATTTATAAAGTTATTTTTTTTTATATATACCTAAGTTGCAAGGAAAGTTGGTAGATGTCATAGTAGTTGACTGTAGTGGCACTTCCACTACGCCTATTGCATTATAGCAGTGATTGGTTCGTTCAATCTCAGTCCTTTAGTCGCTGTATAGCTATTTGTTGTCACAACTGATTCCTATGGACTTCAATAAAATTGCAGGTGGGGGATCAAGCTAGTATTAAGAGCACCTGGTAAATGAATACTTATGATCCCCGAGAGATGGCAAAAACAGCGATCCGATTGTTATTTACGCCACGGTGCGCGCTTACATGAGATTCCTCTTGTAAGGAGCATTTAATAATTCTTATGAGAACAATCAAACAATATCATTGCAGGTGGCATAGTACCCAGTTCGCCAGTAGACGTGGCGCCTTCTGATGCAATGGTGAAGAAATTGCAGGCATTCTTTGCACAAGGGGAACCCGTCAGAAAGGAATCAGTCCTAAGGTCAATATTAAGTCAAAAATAATATATTTTTCTTCCTCGACACTTCCACTCTGAAACACGGAGTTTAAATCAATAGCTTAAGTTGAATCTTTTTATATATACGCAAGAAGATATTAGGCCCAATATTTGAGGCACGTCCTCTTGTAATTTCTATAAAGTACATAACAAAAGTAAACTTTTACAGATTCACATTAGAAGGCGTTGAATTAAAGCTATTTTCCGACATAGACGAGATCCTCAGCTCCCCTGTGCGTGACCTAAACCATGGGCTCGCAAAGCTCACAGCAGGAGAGGCGACACTCCTCATGGACTATTATTCTGACAAAAGCCTGGAGATTAAGGCTAGTCTGCAAAGCTTGCTTATCGAGGACATACGACCAGATCCCGCTATTGTTATCAAAAGGTAGGAAACCAGGTCTCTATGACTAAAACTAAGAAAGATACTGGAGAAGCGTTATTCTGTGCTAATAAAATTATGATCACCATATATATATTTTAAATGTTTGTTCGTATTATTTGCAATTGTGCACATGTGTAAAATTTAGGACTTAGTGAAAAAAGATTGTGATCAATTTACTCTCTGGGTAATCCAGGATATTCCAGTCGCAAGGCGGAGGTTCCCGGGCGGCGGGAGGTATATCTGTGTCGCGACCGCCCCTTCTTGACGCAAGTCTGCGGTATTCCGCTGCGAAGGCTGCCACTGTGGATGTCAGATTGGATCGCACCAGGCTCAACTTGGCGCTGCCGTTCTTGTTGCAGTTGACGAGGACACTGCTTGATGCTATGCCAGGTATGTAAAATGAAAAGCCAAAATGGTGTCGGATACCTCATATATAAGTATAATATGAAGTTAGATGAGTGCAACGGCAATGAAATATTTCTTCCATTTAAACAATAACTAAACGTTAGCGAAGAAAATGTAAGAATAACGTTTTGTAATTATAACTTTTATAATAAAACTTATCAAAGTCCCGTGTCGGAAACTATATTTGTTACGCAACCGTACTTATACCGTACGTTGCACGCATTTCAAGAAAAACGCCGAAAACATACAACCATGTAGACAGGTGTAAGAGCCAGAAAACAAAATTAGATTTTTTTACAATTTTATATAACCTTTAATAATTATTTTGAAGAATTAAAAAGAGCTTTCCTAGATCTTTTGACCAATGACAATTTATGATGTTTTGTAATGAATTGTTTTTCCTCCGCTTTGCTCCTCTTGTCCATATAAATATTTAGTAAAATAATTTACCAGATTCAGAATATCTTCAACTATTAAGTTTACTTACCGATAATTCAGAAAGAAATAAATGAAATCATAATTTATTTAATTATAAAAAAAAACATATTTGATTATTTATTTGCATTTGGTATTTTTTTTTGGTCTTCATACAACCCTGACGTGTGATCACAGCTTATTAAGATGAAAAATTTGGAAACCGGTTGACCCTAAAGACGATCCCTGCAACTTTCCGCTAATTTTGATCGCGACACGTTCGAATTTTGACATTTTTGTGCTCTTTGGGCTCATGCACATCCACACATACATACAGACACCCTCGTAAAAATAATCAGGGAAGGTTCCTAGGACCTCAAATCATTGAGATCTAATGAAAATGAAAAAAAAGTTAAGAATAATAATGATTACTAGGCAAGGGCAAAGAGTCCTAAAGTTTTTATACTTGTATAGAAGGTATATCATGCAGCTAACGCCTTGTATCAGAATTAAAATTTTGTAGGCTATTGTAGCGTAGCTATTTTCAGTTTTGTATGAGAGTAATTTATCTGTCACGTAGTAACTTATCTGTCACGTAGTAGCTTATCTAATCTGCGGATCCGGGTTCAATTACAGGCCAAGTGGGAGAATTCTGATATTTGTACAGGTGTGGGTGTATGTTTATTAGGGGCCATATTAATTTATTTATAGTGATTGCAATTGTTTTAATTGACCAAAGAAATTGTCTTTTGGCAATTAAAATTGAAGTGTTTAAATAGAAGAATATTTAGATCCAAAAAAAGAGTGAGACCAACTAGTTCAGAAAAACTAAAAACTGATTCTGATTGATAAATTACTTGTAATTAAGTAAATAAATGCTATAATTGACAATATTCCATATTTCGCTATTATTGAAAAGTTGCAATTTAATCATCTCTAGAAGTTGTTTATTTACAGGCAATATAAAATTTAATTTAAAATTTTTGAATATCGTTTTTTACTCTTTTACTTTAAGCCAATCTTAAACTTAGGGTATTTAAAACTCCGGCTACGGGCAAAAATAGACCTTCGGTCAGACATGCAGGTCTGATTTATTAAACAATGGTACAACTGCCTATAATGCATTTAGTTATATTATCATTATTAAATCTGGCGGTATGTTTTAACTTAACTTTCTGTAATTTTTAGGAGAAAAAACAATGGAAGGAGGATTGGTTAACCATGGTTACGTGGGCGATGGGCCTCCACGAACATCTACTAACAGAGGCGCCAGGTTCCCTAGCTCTAGCGACTCTACTAGCGGATATTACTCAACAGGTATTAAGATATTTCTTCATATTTTAAAAATTCTAAAGGAGTCTACTTGGCGTGAAGTGGTTACTGCTATCCAAAAATGTTTTTAAGCAATAAAACAATCCAACATGAAGTCGATTGTAGATACACTATTTCTTAATGACTAAATTAGGTTATCTAATAGTTCAAATAACAACACAACAACCGAGACACTGTTATACGGAAGTTGAACCGCAGTGTTTATTTCTCCTAAAAATTTCCCAATATCTATTTAAAAATTATTTTAAAATTTACAAGTGTCTCATTTCTTGAATCTCTTGAGTTTTATCTCTTGAATCAGCTCCATCTTTGTTACAGCTACGTCAGTTACCGAGGAAATACCGAGCATTTCCATCTCCGTACAATGCCGGCAGCCGGAGATCATGTTCTTCACAGACCTCACGAAAAGCGAAGGTCACGCGTTGTTACTCCGCACGGAACTACTTATCGATTATTCCTGTCACTCTAACACGGAGAATCTAGTGATATCCTTCGCTGGTCTCCAACTAATGTCTAAGCTGCAATCTAAGTTGAAGAACCTACCTCCTCAGTTGGTGCTCCGGCCGTGCGACGTTGAATTTTCTAAGAGCTTTAAGAATGTGGAAGAGGGTATTAAGGTTCGGTTCTCTGTATCTGAGATAGATGTCCATATCGCCGCCACAACTGTACATACTATAATGGGTAAGTTTGAGTTAGTCAATCAGTCTAAGCTATTGGACACTGGCTTCCTTTCATAATGAAAAAGGTTAAGGTCCAAAGGCGGTTCAAGTATAAATCTGACGTGGATTTTAATTATAATCTAAAGACATTAATGAGTAAATACACAAATAATTATAAGCAAGAAAATTCCGATCAAACAAACAAAACAAAATAAGAACGATTTAGGATAAGGATAATTCGACAAACACGTTTCATTTACATTCGACGCACATATTATAATTTTTCTATCCTATTATTAAATAAACAGATACATTGGGATAACATACACGGCCATCCGATCCCAAATTCGGCAGAGCCTGTACTATGGTAACCAGACAAGTGATAAACGTACCTATTTACAATATGTTTTTAATACATACTTATATACATAATTTTACATCTCCACTCAGAACAAATATTCATGCAAAAATACACAATTATCTTGGATGGAAATCAAACCCACAGCCATCAGTTGAATCACTAACCACTAGATCAAACGCCAGTGATACTATACCGATGCTACATAATTATACCGATATAATTTATATTAGATATAAATATGTCCTTTTTCATAGAACTTGTAATTTTTTGCATTAAATAGACATAGTAGAAGAGATAACTTCAGAGTTGACGTTACCGGATGAGAAGGATACATTCAACTTTTCCACATACAACATAAAGCAAGAGAAGCAAGACGAAGATCTCTGGTCGCCTAAGAAATTGACTCCGCTGACTCCATACAGCATCGATGATCCGTACATTCAGCCGAAGTATCCTAGCGTAAAACCGACTGAGACGTTCACAGTGAATGTACCGAGTGTGAAAGTCATGTTTGAGATCGAACAAACGGTCAGGGTACCAGTTTTGGTGGTGAAGGTGTGTATTTTGATATGTATCGCAAGGTAAACGACAATAAACACTATATATAGTATAATTTGCGTCTTAATTAGTTCTGCACAGTTCTTAGATCTCTCTGCAATTTGTATTAATTATGCTATTTGCTACATCGGGGATGAGTTATACATTTTATGTTATACTAGCTGTACTCGCGGTGTTACCCGCATGATATTTAGTATTCGACGTGTTTATAATAAAAAAAACAATGTTCTAATTGTTTCACTCCTATGTCCTGGTGTTGACCAGATTAAAAGACCTCCCTTATATATGAGACTCCGTCCTCCAAAGAGGTCATGATAGATTTCAAGTTCTACGTTACCGACTTTTATATATTGTGGCTTTTATTGCCTTTCAAATGCAAAAAGATTTATTCATATCGAACTGGTACTTTCGGAGATTAGCGCGTCCAACAAAACAAACAAACAAACTCTTCAGCTTTATATATTAGTATAGATTTTGAATAATACTTTTCAAAACCATTCGCAATAACAGTTTCGTATTAGCTTTCAGCAGAAATGTCTCTACACGATTGGTCGAAACAGCTGCACGGCGGTGGTTCCTTAAGTATTCAGGCTTCCGTGTTCAATGAGAGGCTCGATTCATGGGAACCATTGATAGAACCCGTCGTAGAAGACAATAAGCAGAGACCCTGGGAGATCACAGCAACTGTATTTCAGGTATATAATATATGTACCTAGAAAACTAAGCAAACGTGTCCTCAACTGATATTGCCAGTAAAACTTTATTTTTTTATGTTGTAGGCAAAATCTTATCCCATATCGTCACGATTGGAAACGAATACTAAAGAAGAGACAATGATAGATCATGTTTCGTCTGGGAAAAGTGTCAAAAAACGTTCTGAATTTGAACCTGAAACATCAGCTGATGAAGCTGACACTGACAACGAAATGGTGTTTATCAGAAATCCTTATAATGAGAATAAGCGATACGGTTTGAGGTTCAAACCCGGTTATATGCCGTTTTTAAGAGCTGTTTACGCTGAAGAATCTGACTCAGAACACGAGAGTATTTTAGTAGATAGGATTTCGAATGCAATGGGACATCTGTTCTCGGAGTAAGTAAATTTTATTAACTAATGATTCACGAATAATTTGTTTAATAGTTTTTAATTCATTATCTGTTGCTATATATAAGATATAAGATAACTTGTCGTCTTCAAAAAATTACAATTAAAGCTCACATTAAAAAAATACTTCAAGGACTGGATATCAATTTAAGTATAAAATATTTTAACAGAAGTGAATCGGAGCCAGATGGTGATATAAGCGACGATGAAGATTACTCATCAGCATCGCAGCAGAGTGTAGAAGAAGATAGAGAAGAAGATAACGATGAAGAGAAACCTATTACCTACATAGATGGAGAGGATAAGAAGAAAGATGTTGAACACAAAAACGTAACATTGCAGGTAGGTTCTACAATAAAAAAAATATAACGAGTATGTTTTAGAACACTCTCCACAACTCAACGTGTATTAGATGTGGTGGCACCATCACTACACCATAAACCTAATTTACGGCATATTTGTGTCTATTCCTACATATTTATTTTTATTTCAAATATCAGCCAAGCAACAACTTTTTACATTTTCTCGTTAACGACATTGTTCTTGTTATTCCTTTCGGGTTATTGAGGTTAGTTACAAATCTTCACAACCTGCAGGGACTTTAAAATTAGACGAATTATTTGTTTGTTTACTATGTCTGATAGTATAAAATGCAATTTTCAAAATTATAAGAGAGAAATTAGAGAGAGGTCAGCCTCAGCGTAAATTTATATCATAAAAAACGAGAGTGCTTTAGACCACAAGACTGAAGTAAAAATGTGTGCTCGCATATTTCTTTCTTGCCTCTACACAAACGAAGTACAAAAATAAATAAATAATAAATAGGAAACGTAACTCTCTTTCTTTCTACTTTGACTGACTTATATCTTTTCTGTCTTCAACTTATATCTCCCTCTAAACTTCCGATAGTCTCGCTCTTTTCTTAACGCATGCACCTACTTACTCCCCAAGTCAAGTGCGTAAATATATTTTTTTTTCGTTTTATTACAATAATGATGATATTTACCAGGAACCGAGCCGCGACCCGAGCGTGGAGTCTTGCGAGCCGGAGAGCCGGCCGTGCACGTACGTGGCGGTGTCTGCGCGGAACGCGCTCAACGTGACGCTGGCCCCGGCCGGTGCGCGCGCGCTGCGGGCGCTGTGCGACGCGCTCGCCGACCGCACCGCGCTCGTCAGCGCCATCGTCGCTGCTGACAGTCCGCTGCAACTCGTTAACGACATCGGTGATATTGACGTTCATGATTTTAAAACTGCGTTAATTCTGTACTGATTGGATAATAAAGCGAATGTGAGATAAAAGTCAAAGTGGTCAAGATCGACTGCGTTTCCCTATATCTGAGTCGGTCGCATTTGTGGGTTAAAACAATAAATTTTCTAGGCCCTGGATCAACAGTCCATTTGCGTACGCGAGCTGAAACGGACCTGGCAGGCCATGACAGGGTGATTGCTATTGCTGATTATGATGTCGACATAAGCAGACCGAGTACCCCTGGTGAGGACCTCTTCATATATTATTAGCTATCACAGTAATAAAGGCCTAAACAATAAATTGTAAGATGGTCTTTCGTTTCCTCCTTGATATTAATTTTAACTATGTACTATACACAAAATATTTAATTCGTCTTTGTATTTTATTAAAGGATGTGATACATCTGGAGCTGACTTGTTAGAAGATAAGAAAGAAGAGAAACACGAAATGACCGACGTCAGTGATGAATGGGATTGGTAAGAAACAGAGCAACTTGTAATTGGTATCGTCTGACGACCAACTCTAGCAGCGCGCGCAGTCAGTGGCCAAATCAAATAGTGTGTGCTTTCCTCTCAAAAGAGATGCGGTTGTGTGGCTAAGAATTTCCAAAGATCTGTTAAACGAGCGTTCTTCTTAAAATTTCCTAATTAACAATTGTTGCAGAAGCAGGATATTATTTTATTACGCAAAAAAAGACGTTCCAGCTATAATTGTCGTAATGAAGCTTTTTTGTAACAGTTTTGAGGGCGGCTTTAGCGAAAATGCAGAAACTGCGACAGAAACTCGAACATCTCCGGGTGTACCAGCGGGTGCAGCAGCACTGCGAGCACGTCTCACTGACTTGACGCTTGCAGTTCGACTGCATGATCTCGATCAGCTCACTGTAAGATCTTTAAGAATATATGTAACTATTTTCTTTAAATTCAGCTAATTTATGCTTGCTGAGTTATAAAATTATTGTTCATAACAGATTCTATGCCCTCAACGATCAGTATCAAAGTTACACGTGCTTCATCCGAGCAAGAACGGAACTCGCTACTACATTGTTGTAGAAAGGACCTCGAAATACAATAACAAGAAGATTGTCGTCAGATCCCCATTACAGGTATGTCTAACGTTGCATCTATTTCTGAGCTACATTGAAGGATATATAAGCTTATAAGAAAACATTTTGTGGGTATTTAGCCAATAATCTAAATTGTTCTATTGTGAGTTCTCCGGGAACGAATATTGTTCTGTCAACAATGAGCTACGTCTGTTCTGTTTGTTTCTTGTTCTTCATAAAATCTCTCAACTCACACGAACCAATCTAATATATAAAATTCTCGTGTCACAGTGTTTATAACCAAACTCCTCTGAAACGGCTTAGCCAATTCTTATAAAATTTTGTGTTTTTATCCAGTAGGTCTAAGAATAGGACGTAGTCGTAAACCATTTTTCATACCCGGTTTAGGGATAAGGAGGTCCGCCATGTTTTTTTTTCTTTTATTGAAGGATTTTTTTTATTTTATTTTATTTTTTGATTTGGCTTAAAATTACATACCATCCAATATTTTCACTTTTCTACTACCAAC
>DWOR01000039.1:0-11109 GCA_018251155.1 Venada nevada
AATCCTCCCGTCTGCTAACCTCTTTACTCTGCAATCGATGCGATGCTATCTGCCCAGCGGCGCCCGTCACGTCACGCGTGCTCGCACAACATTCCTTCTCATTTGCTTTCCTTACGGGGTCATTAACCACGCTGTTTTTTCTAGCAGGTCTTTAGTGAGCTTCGGGAACTATCCCTAACTATAATTATCCTTAAAAAATATCTAACTACCAGAAGGCAAAGATGCTGTTACTATTCTTAGTCGCTACGGCATTAAAAGTTCTAGATTCGTTTCAAGCTTAAAGCTTAAGATTTGACCGAATATGCGTATAGTTTTTATTAGATTCTGCTATAAGATATTCCAATTTAAATAATTGTCTAAAAATAATATGAGCTAACATACAATTTTCAAAAGTTATATTCAAGATCATGGGACTTGCAAATACAGTAGCGTAACCTTGCCCGCAATTTACCTTGACGAAGATCGTAAAACTCCGCTTGATAACCACCATTCGAACCCAAATTAAACCCTCGGCGATTGCAGCGCGAATCGGTAATGGGAACGCGATCCAGGACAAAAACCAACGGTCGAGTAGTTCCAACAAAGGCAGTCTCGCGCCGGCCAATCAGCGGTTCGAACATCCGTTTTAATGACGAGATCGAACAGATTAGGCACTAAATGAACAGCGTAATGAATGCCGCAGGAAGTGCCACAAAGGATCCGTACGTCACCGGCCAGCCCGACGAATGGGCTATGGGAACTGATAAATAATTAGATTAAAAACAACAGCCCGTGAAACAGGCGCCTGCGAATCGATGTTTCCGCTATTGCACAAAAATGAGACGATTATTGAATGGACTGAGGATGCAGTTAATTAAACTATTGTACACAAACACAAAAGAACAAAAACTAACTGAACTATGAACTTAATTTACTTTCAAAAGAGAAGAGAACATACTTGTTGATTAAGCATAGGGAAAATAAACGGTTGAACAAATATTAATATTTTATTTCCTTGTTTCAGAGAGCTACCTTGGCGGAGAAGGAGGTGACTACGCTGAAGGAACAGCTAGCTACCACAAGCCCGACACCCCTCCAAGCCACAGTGCCACCGAAGACCAATGGCACCCACTTAGAACCCACAAGGGACCAGGCCACAGAAACTAGAATACCAGACGGATTCAGTCCGGATATCAAAGAAGAGAAGAGAAGATCACCTGAAATTGATGAGGATTTAGAACATAAGATAGAAATGGCTGCTACGGCGAGGAGTAATAGCAACTCTTCGAGGAGCAGTCCCGTAGTGAACCAGGGAGGCAACTTGGAGAATGAACTCGCTGCCAAAGAAAAAGAGGTAATAAAAATATTTGTTATGACTAAAAGTTCACCTAACTTCAATCATCGTTTCCTGTTTAGTGATTTTTATTCTGGACTTGTGGGCCCGGGCAGACCGCATTTTATATTTCCATGATAAAAAGTAGGTTACAACAAATTTTGAATATTGAAAATCAATCACTATACCAATTTTTACCAATATTCATTGAATTATAGTGTCCGTCCAATACTTGTTCAAACTATTTTTTTTATTTTATGTGACAATAAAACATCTTTACGAATAAGATGACTTCTATTACGCCATAAGTTATCACCCTACCAAATTTCATCAAGATCGGTCTATTATATTTAGCGTGATTGTAGAACATACAATCAGACAAACAGATAACATTCCGAAAGCTCTAGTTTCCGTATCCATATCGTGCACCTAACATGTTACAACTACATGTACATTTTTCCCCGTTACTACTTAATTATATGTACGTTTACGGTTTAAATGAACACTCTTAAAACCCTTTCATAAACCTGAACTAGTAATTTGTATAAATAGTTTTATTTTAAACGTATTCTACATATATACATACTATTCCTTACGCGACACGAGATATTACTACTATATCTATACCTGAAAAAGTAACCTATAAGCGAAGTTTACGTTCATACACAAAGATCGTTTAGTCGACACCGGATATAAAAACTAAACAATAGGCGATAAATTAAAGGCTTAGGAGATGCTGAGATCCCCAGATCCCTAACAACAGACGTATCCGACTTCCCGTATAGATAAGCGTGAGTTGTGCGTATGAGGTCACCCGGTTAACTGGTAGAAAATTACAGAGGATGCAATAGCCTTGGCGATGCGCCCGCTCGTATCGAACGTAACGTACGATCAATAAATCAATTACATGTGCGGGGGCATCGCTGAATTGGATTTGACAGTTGGATAGATCTAGTGGTGGGGCTTGATATCGATAGTGTTGTAACTGATCTAACTGTTAACTATTTTAATATTGCTGGAGCAGCCAACGGGCATGGTGTCCATTTGATGCTTAATCAAAGTCTGTAACTGCCTTCGAATAAAATAGGAGTCTAACCCGAACCTCATCATAAACGCGTTGCAATTCTTGTTACACATAAGGACTATCTTAAAACACCTCATAGAAATACTCTTCAACAATATAACAGCTTTACGTCAATAGAATTTACTGAAAAGTGTATTATGACTAGATATAAATAAAGACACCCTGATATAGTTACATAAACAGCGTTTCAACTAAAACACGGTTTTGTTGTTTAAGCTTAAACATACTATTTATTGCAGTGTGTATTCGAAGATTAGGATTAATTACGCAAAAACAAATTCATTACGATTCAGAGTATTGACAATGAATTTAAAGAAAAAATATCTTAATCTAATGACAATCCTCTTCAAGAAAATTTATTTAACTTTAATTAATATTAGATTTAATCAATACAAATCACCAAAGCTAATACGTACCAAATCATCGATACCGATTGGTTAACGGCAGCACTACAGAAGGGGAACAGGATACGTTCAATGGAATGATTGATCGGCACCGAACGGTCGGTAATCCTTGCACTAAATAAATATCACGCTTTATGAGACCCAGAAACAATAACCCATTCATATTAACTTGTAATTCTTTTACCGTTGCATCTTACATGATTAATACAAATTAAAGGATGAGAGACTAGAATTGAGATGAGAGAATGTAATTAGATGTAGGATTACCACTTATATGTAATTCCGGATATCAATATTGCTAATTACATAATTAAAGATACCAGTCCTAAAGGTATATAGAATACGAGGTACAAAAATGAGACAAAATCAAAAAATAAAAACCTGAAACAAAAACAAATATATCTATTTAACAATTACTTGCTTAATAACTAAACAATATAAACGGGTATCTATTTACCGAACAGTGGCGTACTAAATGGCCTCAACTAGCGTCGTTTATTGATAGTGGTCAATCAATCAATATTATCGACGGCTGTAATGGATCGAGCTGGAGCAGTTGGAGAGGCGGGCAAGGGAAGTGATGCTGCATTAAAATCAATTTAGCTATTTATTTGCCGGCCATCGTCGAAACATTACCACCCACGCTCGTATCCGTTGACACTGGGAGAGTGCATAGACTCTGAAACTAATTTGAGTGATAAATTCTGTAATATCAAGACGGATCATCTCAGAATTGTTCGCCTTTAGCGACGTGACACAATACTGCGGATGTATACGAGTCTGATAGGGTTAGACTGATGTAAGCAATTGTTCTGATGACACTTTTGGTACGTTGATACTAACTAGTGTTAGCTTGAATATCTTATGCTTAGTCGGATTTACGTTACCTCTTATCTTGATGTATTTCAGATTTCCGTGTTTCACGTTTGCCGCTACTTTTTAGAGCCAAAAATCTGTTAATCTTTTTTCAGTGATCTATTCTACTTGTCGGAAGGCTTTCGAAACATCTCTATCAAAATTTGGGATTTCGCTTAATATGAATAATTTGAAAGCAGACATTTTGTAAACATTGCCGATTCCGCTGAAAGACTTCTTTAGTGGGATCATACAAAGATTTTTCGTGCATTGAAATTTCCAGCGGAGCAAATGAAATAGGCATCATTGAGAAACAAAAGGGTCCTCCAATTCAGTAGTAGCGAGAAATTTGGCGATTCAATACGGTAATGACTGTGGATGAATGGATGCATTTAGGCATTTAGGACTCTGTTGCAGGCTTCTTTCAATCTGCAGTGCGTGAGCTGCATGCACTTGAATGAACATCGAGTGTTTTGGCCCATTCGCTGCTTTGTGAGATAGTTTTATTCCGGTCTGAATTAATTACTCCTCAGCGTTGTCGTTTTGATGAGCTTCGTGCTGATAAATTTCTAAAACGAGTATGTTTTTCGATTTTGAAGATTTTTATTTGTTGTGACTTATTAAAATTAAACTATTTCAGCAACACTACGTCTTGTATACAAGTGGTAACGTTGCTGTCTTTACAGTTTTTTAGAAAGAAAAAAGCCGTGGCAAATGCTAAACATGTTATTCCTGCAAACATTAAAAAATGGTAATCAAAGTTTGTACAATGGACGAAGAAACCACAGTTCTGAAATAATAATTAAGTCCTTGGAAACATTCGTAAAATCTTTCAAAGAATTACGCTTCCTTAGCGACCTTTATTTCGATCACAATATTGATCTATAGAGAACTCGGTGACTTCCCAAACTTCTTATTAACCCCGTTCGACTGACAAACTTTTTCTGTTTTTTCTTTGCTTTTCAAATCTCTCTCGATTTTAATTAAGTTGGCAATAGAAGGGTGGTTGGAAACGTTATTTCTTTTTAATGACAACCGATAAACGATTGGGTTCAGTTTTGAAACAACTTTTCTGATTATGGCTTCTCTGAATTGGTTTTGATTGGAACGCAATTTTCATTTAACTTTGAATGGAAAAATTGGGAAAAAAATGTCTTAAACTAACAAGGGAATTTTGTTGATTACGTCAGATATTCATAAGCAATAATTATGCGTGTAATTTGTTTGGAATATTTTTATGAGACTTTGATTTATTTAAAAAGTAACAACATAAAAGACAACTGGAGTACAGGTGTGCACTCCTTAACATCTATAAAACAATTCTATACAAACCAAACACCATAGTTAATAACCGCCATATAAATCAAACACCTTTCTTATGAAGTCAACTTTCATCTTAAGCACTAGATGGCGTTGTATTAAATCCCGAACTGTAAATTCTTAATGTCACTCCCGCGCGGGACATGAAAGAGTGATGACGCTATTTTTGTGTACACCAAAAGGAAAACACTCAAAATTAGTTTATGACGACTGTCTGTCGTTCGATTTATTTTAATTTTGTTATTTTTGGTTCACGCACGCGTTTCTCTTATTAGGTTTCGGCCGTCGTAAACTCGCGGCGGTTCGGTAGTGAATTATCTTTGAACCCATATGACTAATGACATACCGACTGAATATGAACCATTTTAGACTATATTGACATATATCGATATCATTTATAATCTCAATTACTTGGCAAATATAGTACGCGCATGTAGTGCCAACAAAGTTGTCGCCATGTTGCCAATTTTATTTGCAATACTCTTTCAAGGAAGACATGCACCTCTTTTTATACAATTCAATGAACATTTCAAGTCGGATCGGAAGTGAAACGGAGCCCGGCCGTGAAATCGCTGATTGCCTTTGACCTGAGCGAGATGTCAAACAAGACAAACGCGCCTCTAATCGCAGTCAATCAAAGAGAAAGCAACGGATCCGGAACGTCGACAAGAGATGCAATCAGACGCCCCATCAAACGCAACCTATCATCTCTGAAATCGCCACGCACGATAATTTAATAACAAAAAACCTAGAGACGCTGAGCACGAAAAGCTGATACAAAATCAACTTTATTCACAGCAAGAGAAGGCGGCCGATCTCCGCTGAACCCCGTAATTACACACGAAACACGCAAGCAATACATGAAAGCAAATGTCAAACTCACATATTTATTTCCAAGTATTGAATACCGGGCAGCGTTTCTCGGAAGATGCGGCGTAAACATCATCGTGTCGATGATGAAAGCGATGTGATTCTTTGTACTGATGCTGATTAGTCTAATTTTAACGACCAAAAAGAGGATAATTTGATCGTGCATGTAGCGACAGTGTAGCGTGTTATGACGTCGATAACTTTTTGTTCGAAATATAAATGTATTGCTATACAGATGTATACATAAATTCGTGTCATCAGTCAATAATATTTTCACATGCGTTACTATTCGAAGCTATCGCAGCAGACAATATTTTTTTGGGTAACTGATTAACTCACGAACAGCTCATTGCATTGGTACTATAAAATAAGTAAAACTTCTGATATATTTAATAAAACAAAAAGCAACTCGTAAACAAATTGGCGTGTCGTTATCAAAACCTCATTCTCGACGAGAAACGTAATATCCAGTGAAGTTTGTTAGACAGTCAGCAATGCTTTAATAACCTCATAATTAACTAAAACGAAGACGGCGCTCGCGTCGTACTCGCTCAGTTTATTTATACACGCCGAGCGTCGATATTCAGAAGCCAACTCGATAGATTCATAGCAGCCGACATCAAAGGCTCGACATTAATCATAACTCGCATCAATCGCCGGTGAAGCAGTTCTGTTTTTATTGTAAATCAGTATTAAAAAGCGACAGCGCGGGCGCATGAATCAAACGAGCGCCTCGAGACGTCAACGTATGCGATAAATTCGTGAAATGTAAACAAAAAAGTCGCGGGCCGATTAGACCACCCTGTGGCACACCTGTTGAATCTATTAGCGGGCGCCTGACGCTCGCGCACGGGATGCTGATAATATCGAAAACGTCCGCGGTTGCACGACACGCTCCTGTCTCATATATCAATTCATTTGATGCGTTGAAAAAATCGGAGCGATCAGTCGAGTCAAACGTCCCTCGCTGCCCCAGATAGCACATCAAACAAATACTCCCGTGCAAATCGTCCGTGGAAACACTTTTTTAATTTGCTCAACGCAAGTACGCCTCTACAACGGCAAACTAATAAAAGTTATACTTCCTACGAAGTGATATTTATGTATGTACTACGTCTGGCTTCCATCTTTTACGATCGTCAACAGTTACATATTTAATGTTCGAAGTTTATCAACATTTCTTTCTTATGCAGGTTTTAGTGGGGCAATAAATTATTTATCTTCAAAGACTCGCTTATTTTCGAACTTTTGTTTCTCTTACGCTGTAATTCTTGGTTTTACAGCTGACGTTATTAAGTAAACGTACACACGGCAACAGATTTTTGAAACTGTCATAAACTCCCACACTATTATAGACGAGATAACTATAACTATAAGGATGAAATTGGCATGATGTTTGATTAGCGCAGTGGCCTATACTAAGAACCACTTTGATGTGACCCATAAATTAAAAGATAAAGTTGACGAGTAGATAACAATTTAGACAAAGATGCGAAGCCGATAAAAGTATTCTAATGATATCATTTTATACCATTTAGTCACGTTGTTAGTCAGCAGTTTACATAACTGAGTCAGTCTGAAAAATCTGAAGGAATGACACATCGCGCTGAAACAACGTAAATTGCCGTTTGATATCTTTGTAAACAATATTTTTTGTTTCATTTACGCCCGATCGATCGAAGTAGCGTCGTCTCGTTCTTAAATACGTTCGAAAGCGTATTACAATCCTCTTTTTGTGAGATATCGCTTCTTTGTGGCGCTTCCAGAATATTTCAAGTAATAAAGAAACACGCATCTGTTTCTAATATATTTTGGGGCAGCCTTTGAGATGTCATATTGAAGAAAAGCGTTGATATTTGGTTTCAAACCGCATCGAATGATACTTACAAATTGTGGTACAATTATGAACTCTACACGGAGCAAAATAAAGTCTCTCTCGAGTGGAACGTTTACCTTCACGGCGCTATAATTTCCTAGTAATTCTGTCAACGTCTTTTCGTCACTTTCCACGTTTCCAAGTGTTGAAAAATGTTTATTTTATAAGTCAAATATTGGAGTGGTGCACTTGCTTTGGTCAAAGATATACATATAGCGTTTTGCGGCCTGTATAAAACCATCTTTAAAAACATAGGTTGCCTGTTTTTTGGACTTGCTTCTTTTATTCCCATTATTTTTGCAACACTTGCATTAGTCGGGATATTTTGCCTTTTTATTTGTTTATGCATATTGGGCATACATAATACATACATTGATAATAACAAACATAACTAAGTTTCAATTATCCGCCTCACCGCCCACGGCCGTCGTTCTGAGGAGTTATTGTAATGGCAAATTAATATTGATGGTCCGATTCAGATACGTGTCGAACTAATTACAGACATATAAATAAAACATTAGCGTATCAAAGATGGTAATTGCATCACGTTTTATCTCGGAAATATCGAGACGGCTATCAATATCGTTTTAATTATGTGTTCCTTCTCAGTAGGATCTATTATTTAAATTTTAAGAGGAAATTGCACTTGGACAATGAATAATATTAATTATTTAAATAAGAACATATAAGTAGCTAGACGTTTTCAGCTTCACAATGAAATTAACTGTTTTATAAACCACACTATTATTGTTGTTGTCGTAGATAACATATATATCATACCATCTATAGGTACAATTTTAAAAATTAGGATATGTTATAAGTGATTATTTTCAAAGAGTGCCTTACAATTGCAAAATTCTTCGTATAATTTAGTTACTTCAGTCCTTAAGTATTCTTTACGAAGCTTATCATGCAATGTTAACAATAAGTCGCACCTTCTAGGTATTGAAGATTAAACAGTAGATGCATTAACATCGATCCCAATAACAGGCACTTCGCGTGTTACACCTCTTATTAGAATAGGTGCTATACACAATAATCGAACTTACGGGCCTGCCGTCTCAACCGAAATCACCCCACGTTGGGAACCAATAAGACCCAAATTCCAATGAAGCGGATCCAAGCAAAGTGGTTTCAGCTTCGAGGGAAATTAAACTAGAAGCGAAGGGGGTAAGGTTGGGTTTAGATTGGCGGTAAATCATGCATGTGACACATGTCAGCGCGCTAGTACGGAGCGCAACACGTGTACAGAATATGTCAATTCATTATAAACTTTGTGTACTATAGAAGATGATTTGTGACATATTATCGGTACAAGACCCTATCTGTTTGTATGTATCCATTAAGAGGGGTATTGTGTGATCGGACGAATTCGGAATTCTGAGTAATTGACGAATTTCGTGAACACCGCACGCCGCATAATAGCTTCTGTATAATTGGTTTCTGCCTCATAATTGCGCGTATTATCTTAAATTATCGCTTCTAGTTCAGACTTATCTAAGCCCCTTAAATATTGATTAAGCTTATTTTTAGTGCTAATTAACTGATATATTATTACGTGAACTAGTTATGACGCACGGTTTCGCTTAAAACAGTGCCCATAGCACCGTTATTTTTCTTCCACTGTCCGTATACTCACTCTCCCTACTGTCCCCAAGTAAAAATCCATAAAAACCATTTTAATTTATCTTGCGTTTGTATGACGGGGAATACTAAAGAGAGGTGAAGCTGGTTCTTGACTCTAAATTAACCATTTTTACATATAGCATAATCCTTCTGTAGGTATATCAAATAAGATAAATATTTTCTAAAACTGATTACTTAGAAAGATTACAACTGCTGGTACAAACAAACAAAAAATATCTTCAGCTCTATAATATAGTAATAATAATAAATACCCTGGGACAACTCACACACGGCTATCTGGTCCCATCGAAGCAGAGCTTATGGTACGGTAACCAGACGGCTGATATACGTACATATATGTTACTAAATACATACTTATATAGATAAGTTTACACCCAAACCCAGAACACAAATCTAAATTCATCACTGAAATCACTGTCTGGCCGGGGATCGAACCCGGGACCCTGCATGTCAGACCGGTATGGTGAGCTCTCTGCCACGCGGGTCGTCATATTAGTATAGATAACGAGTTTAAACATAACTATATATGATAGATAAATAATATTGTCTTATAAGAATGCCTGTTATGATTCTCCGAAACCGTGTTACGAAGTACGTTCGAAGGAGCTGAAGAAACTTTTTCCAATTTTCTTTCCATCCCCCACCTGGAACTTCCTCAAACGCAATTTGGCGATGTCCAAAACATCCTCGGCCATTGTTTTCATTGAAATTAATGCTAAAATCAATCAAATCAACCCCCGTGCCCCCCATTCTACTTGGACCGGCACATTTTTCTTCCCCGAAACCCGAGACAATGCGGACGGTTATTAATATTCCGATATAAAAAACATGGTTTCTAAACAATAGGTGGCGTTAATTTACTCATTACTGATTCATGGGGTGCCGGTCGGGGGTGGCCCGGGGTGGTCGGGGGTCGCGAATTCGGAACAGTCACATCCGTTGATACGTTATATCTAATATAGATTGTTATAATTAAATAATGAATTGGTAGTAATATAGGTGTACCTTTTAAGTATTTTCGAAGTGTCTGAGACTCTACCACGATAGTTACTTCAGTTACAGTTACCAGATTTTATTATAAATATCCCGATTAATTTCGATCAGCTGCCGATAGAAATAAATCATATCACAAAAAGCATAATACACCGCGGGACAAAACAAGCGATAACTCTAATATTTTGAATGACAAAAGATTTGACCACGTGTCGTGGGGTCCGAACCGGTCCTAACCGGTTCTTAATAAAATACCATTCAATCGAATTTGACAGGGTACAACACAAGTGACCGATTGGTAACGTGAGATGCACAAGCTACTTTGCTACTTATAGCCAAGGCGTAGTGTTTTTATTGGCATCAAGAAGTATTATCGCATTGCTAAACTTGCGTGGTCGGATTGGTCGTACGCCACCCATTTGTAGATATTCACGATGACCAGCTGCCTCTAATCGGAACAGATCTATTGATACACGATTTTAATGGCGAATCTCGTAATAGTCGACCTGTTTTTGTAAAACACTTATTACTTAAAACTACGATTGCACAACTACAGAACACGTTCAAAGCTTTTTGTAAAAACTAATGCATATGCAAAATTACATATGGTTTCAATTTGTTATGTGTTCAATAAAAACTGGCATGCATTTTGTGACAGGAACATGACATTAATAGAACCGTTTAGTCTTGCAAATTACAATGTATGTAGAATAAATACACTTCTTACTATGTTGTAAAAAGTATGCAT
>DWOR01000040.1:0-10973 GCA_018251155.1 Venada nevada
GCCCCGGCGCCCGCCCGCGCCGCACCATCCACCGACCCGCCGCCACGGGCCGCGCCGCTGCCGGCTCCGTCGACGCCTCGTACACCAAGAAAAACACTTTCCCGGACACGAATTTTCCACCGGCCAACGTTATCGAGCACTTCACAGTAAATTCCAAATTATCCCCACGTCACGTATCGATTTTCATTGAAAACACGCGATAAGGGAGCACTCGTAAATAAAACAATACAGCTGGGAACAGGCGTGCGTGAAGCGATAGCACGACAACGGCACACAAGTGACACCGGTCCCGATACGCGCGAGCGTGCGACTGGCGCGTTCGCCGCGCATCGCCCACTTGCCAACCCCACGCCTTCGAGCGGCCCTCGTGCGCCGCGGATCGCCCGGCGCTTTACTATGATGCCGCGATCGCAGTTCGGGGTCGCGGCACAGCCTCCTTCATCTCAAGCCCTCCGGCTGATCATATGGACACGTGCCGCGGCCACGGGCGTAGTGCGATTATCGAGCGCGAGTACACATGCGCAATGCACACCACTATCACCGCCGTGGCTCATTCATTTGTATCGCTTCGCCCGGTACACAGTTATACATCTGAATAAATATTGTGAACTCCATAACAATACAAACGTTGTTTAAAAATGCCTATATCGATTAAAACGTCTATAATATCCAGATCAGTATGAAATTCCTAATTTATGAACATCCTGTACGAAGTACGTAAATTACAATGTTGATTACAACGTCAACTAGCTATCGGTTTTGTTTTATCACAAAGCTTTTGTTAAAAAAAATCTTTGCGTAGGATAATTATTCTGCGACTAGACAATATCGCTTCTGTTTATGTCATGAAATAAATATCGTATACTTATATCCATGGAATAGTATTAATTAATTATATGTCCCAAAAATTATGACACTGTCATTAGTTCACTAAGATTTACATTAATGACACTGACGAAATGGTAGAGAACGCCATAGCGCATTATGGCAACCCTTCGTAAAACAACCTGTTTTACCGAAATATTAAATAAAATAATAAAATTGTGACAGTATCAGAAGCTATTGAAGTACAAGTAATATATTGCAAGAAGACAGATTTCTCGGTAGGATTTCTAATCAGATTCGAAGGGTGCAAGGCGTGGATGCGTGGGCGCAACTCGAGGCTGCGAACTTAATCGGTAGCTCGCCCACTTTTCCTTTCCGCTACGTTCACCGATCCAGATTACGTCATTATCCTAGACCAAGAGTCAGAATTGTTAACACTATTTTACCCAAAATCTTCACTTAAGTACATCTTAGAGTTGAAAGTGGTAGGTCTTTCTGTAACTTAATTGCACCTGCAGCGCTAAACCTACTTCTGTCTTATAGCACAGCGCCCATACGACTCGGTTCTTGTTTACAGCATGATAAGGAAATTAGTTTTACTCATTTAAAATATTTTTGAGTATTAACAAATATACGCGAGCTAGTCAGCAGTTTAGGTAAAAAAACGTATGACGCAAAATTTCACTCCCGCGTTTATTTTGCCTTATTGTGCTATAATGTCCCGAGATAAACGCATTTTATTATTCCTTCTTAAATTCTGGTGATTTTGAAGGCAATTCATAATCGTAGGACTCGTAGGTTGCATTCTCCGGCCTAGGTTTACTATTCGGGCTGGTCATTCACTAACTCCAGCGCGACGTGGGTGGGAACTAGAATTCACTACCAACCTTATTAACTATTGCTAATTACGTAACAAGTGATAAGTATCACTGCAATAGTTACTAGATATACACATTTTACGTTTAATTCGTGCTGTAACTTTATTGTATGGTAAGAAGAGAATTGCATCCTTATGGCAAATTAGGAGATATTAATAATTTTCATTTATTTATCAAAAGACGTCTGTTATAGCTATGCCTAGAAGATTTTTCAAGATTCCTTTATTTACAAGCAGTTTTGTCATGCTACTCTTACCTAATATACCTCATTTATAGTCCCTTAAAATCTTCTCGATATCTCCTCAGTCGTTCAAAACTTCGATATTAATAGACAAAAAAAATTAAAAAACCTATAATTTTATTATTAAACCAGTTTGAACATTAATTTATATGTAAGTATGTTGAAAAAAGAAAGCAAAATAAAAGTCTCACTCTCAGAATAAGATGGGTTTACCTAAACTACCGAATTGCCTAGTCCATCATGCTGGCCAAGCGCGGATTGGTAGACTTCCACACTTTTGAGAACTTATCATTATAATTCTCAGGCATGGACGTTGAGCAAGTAATAATTCATTTCGAATACGCACATAATTAGTAAAAATCATAGTTGCGTGCTTAAGATTCGACCCCAGACCCCCAGTTTGTGAGGCCGAATATCAAAACAATTCCTCTTCTTTTTATCACACCTAGCTATAAGGCAGACTACCTGATATGCAACCTGATGGAAAGTCTCCCTCGCCTATGCTGGACACTTACAACACCAGAGAAGTCGCCTATGTTTCGTCTATTCGTAGAAGAGATTATTGGCCTTTTTAAAGAGCCCCTTTGGCCTTTTTAAAGAGCCCCTTGTCAAAGCGTTTTAGGAATATCTCAGGAGGAACAAGCGCGACCGTGGAAGACCGTCATGGTCCAGTTGATACGGAGGAAACCTCTTTCTTCGAGAAGCGATGGAGGACGGATGATGTAGTTTAAGATTTTAAATTTAGTTAAAGGGTGACGTAAAAGGTTTTTGTTACTAAGTATTATGATATAATATCTGCCGTAAATCAAACGTGCTCTACAAAACAGCAAAACTGCGTCAAACAATGGCATAGTACCTACATGTTGGTAGATGTATCTTGTGATTATTACTTACGCTCAAAAAATATATGAATCATGTTATTCTATAACAAGCTAAGTATAAAAGTGCTTTATTTGCATAACCTGCTAGCATTCCATAGACGGGAAAGAATGGTAATTTCGTAACATTAAAATGTTGCGTATTTTCCGCTCACACTAAGCATGTGTGGATCCCATGTTTTAAGAATCCCCATTACTTCGTTTTACTTAAATGAGTTGTCAAGATTGCCAATTTTATCCCCCGACGCAAAAGAGGGGTGCTATAAGTACATAAGTATACATCTGTTTGTATGTGTCGTTGTGAGGAATTTCGTCAATTTGGAAGTCACTGTTTAACAGACAGACAAACATGATAGTAGTGACCGTCCCACAGCTGGGCATAAGTATGTTCTCAATATGATATTTATTTTCAATAATAATATTTGTTTAATGTTATTAAAATTTAGATGTAGGTATATTCAATATTTATATTGTGAAAGTTCAACCTAATACGACTATGGCTACAACTAATATGTTAATTACTAAATAAAAAAAAGTAATACACTATACCTGAACACCATTCATTGCGCTTTCCATAAGGGTCCACCTCCCGTAGGTCGTCATTTTCATTGCACCACGTAAAAATGACCGTCTTTACTAAATGTCACGTGACAATTATTGCGTTTTAAACACGAATCATTTGTTAATATTAATATTTCACAGTCGCAACAAAGTCAAGACACCACGGATGCAAGTTCACAACTGCTGTGCTATGTGACACTGATGACGACAACTACTATTTAGTGCTTGATTAGCACAAACTGCAAATCGTTCGCCCGCCGACCGGCCCGTAGGCACTTGTTCACGCAGATTGAAATTGATTGCCCGCTAAGAGTCGCATTCATTGACATGATTGAGGAGAATGGATGAAATGGACCTTGCGAGGTTGTTTGCTATCATTATCAATATATCAGTACATGTTACGTGCCGCAATACACAATCACGTTTTCTCGCTATCGTGGGATACATAATTTGTCGTTGTTTGCCTTTTAATTTAGTACGATTGACTCTAATATGTGTATGCTGCTACGGACATGGTCACAAGTCCAGTCTGTATTAGGTAACGACATGGACAATATTATTTGAATTCTTTAGCATTTGCCACAGCTGTTTTAGCACGTAAATAAGCGTGTTAAAATAGAAAAAAGAAGTCCTAAATAAAAACTCTGTCCTCATCTGCTTTATTAAAATACCCGTTTTCGCACAGAATCCCATTACTAATCATATCCAGTCCGTCCCTAACTACCATCCAGTCCTACTTTTAGGATGGCATCTTTTACAAAATGTGTTATTAGAAAAAAATTCTAAGGGCAAAAATAGCGTAAAAACGGACCTTTAACGAAGCATAAGCGTCAACATGCTCCCGCTAAAGAGGTCAAACAAAACAAAATGGTTTTGATGAATTCATAAAATTTCCTGTTACTTTACTCTGCATAAAAGTAATAAATTGTTTGATGTACGGAACCCTCAGTGCGCGTCCGCTTCATGTTTGGTCAGCTCATAATATGCATATTTTGTATGACAAAAAGCAAAAGAAACTGTTTTTTTCATCTACCTGTAAAGGGGCTATCTTGAAAATGGTTAAAATTAATTTAAGACTTTTCTAAACAAAGATTTTACAGGAAATGCATTTGGCAAAGTTTTACCGCACAATTCCCTATAATTTCGAAAATGCGACGAGTCGTTAGAAATAAAAAAAAGGAATATGGCCATAGAGTGTATTTTCTATTACACTGGTACTACAACGTGATACTAATTAAAACAGATCCGTAACTTATCGATTACTACGACGCTTCATTCTCAAATCTCGTTCAATTTCGTACTGACGTATATCTGCTCTCTCCAAAAAGTCCTGGCGCTCCAAATACCTGGAAAACATTATAGCCTATTGTAGGTTCCGAATTAAATATAAGGTATGCAATATTCATATCAAAATATAAGACTAATATTTTGATCGATTTAATCAGTAAACAATTTTTTTAAGTATTGAAACATCAGTGCCTATTTATTATAAGTGTCATGCCATACTGTAGAAAGGTTTGCTTTCTTAGGCACCCGCACGCAGGCGGCGTGCGCAAGTCCGTCACCTGCCTCCATAACGGGACTTGTGACGGTGGCTGGCACGGGCCGCCAGCCGCCGTCACGTTTTTAAAGTGTCCGGCACGCCCCACCGGCGACCAGGGGGGTGGATGGACAGTCCCAGAGGTGTGTCCGGGCAAACCGGACAGCACCGACGGAGCCACAGAAGTTAAGAACTGCACGTATATTCCTGACACCGTCAGGTTTTTAGTGGGTTGCAGCCCCACATAACCATCCGTCGGCCCCGTGGCCGATGGTACCCGTTCCGGGTTTTCCTGACGTCAAACAAAAAAATATATATATCCTTGGCTCTTGGCTAAATTTAAATAAGATACGCATAAATTGAGGTTTCATAAAGATGACTGCAATAATCAGCCGGGTCCAAAATGTATTTTCATACTTTGAATGCAGTTTTAGATATATAAGACTTATTTGTATATCATAGGATACAATAGAATAAACAGTAATATGAAAATAGTATGAAACCAGCCTTCTTAACGCCTCTATGAATGGATTAGGATCCAAATTTATTAGTTTGCTTTGTTTAGTAGTTAAAAAACATTTAGGGAAGAAACCGACAATTCTCCATGATGATCTATAGATATGTGAAGCCTATGTATCAGCATTTGGTCAACAACTAGTATACTAATAATTTGGCATTCTCATGCACAGATACTTGTCCCCAGTAGTGGCTCAGGGCCATGATAATGATTCAATAGAATTAGACAATTATGATTGAAAAATCAGAACTTACCCTTCCTTTCCTTTATTGTGACTGTGAATTTCATCTTCAATACCCTCTTCTTTTTTGTATGTGACCCAATCAAGTTTAGATTTCTCCAACGTGGACAACTTATTCTTTTTATTTAGCTGTTCCAACACATTTGATAAACCAGCACCACGACTTCGTGATGGGCCCACATCCTTGCTAGCTGGAAATTAAAAAAATCATTTTGATATAAATTATTGCAATACACTAAATACTTTGTATCTTCTCTAATATACTTAAGTTAACTAATTCTAAATGCGCAAAAGCAAAATGGGAGATACGTAGTATTATACAAATTAATATAAGGCTCTTGTGATCCTAATAAATTCTATAAGTCTTGATTGTTAAACAATTGTCTACTATAAAAATTTTAAGATAATTTTACTCCTTACAATATTGAATCATAATTAGCAACATTTGATAATTTTATTTATACCATTGCAAGTTATCTCATGAGCATAAGTTGTTACCACTTATCAAGTGGAGTCATATAAGTTATATAATTATAAATACCTGGTGTGCTCTCAGTAGATTTGATTTTCTCCTTTATAACAGCATTCTCCACAACAATAGTTTCACCAGCAAATTCGAAAATCCTTTTCTCTCTCTCTTTATTGTCATTAACTTTTGATGTGTCATTCTTTATGCAAGTTTTACTCGGCGTTACTACAGAAGTTTGTGACTGTGTGGTAAGTTTTGTAGTGGATTTTGGTTTCGTATCAGTTCCTTCTAAAAACTTTGCCCAAAGATCTTCTTCGCGTTTTTTTTCCTCTTCTGGATTAGCAGCTGATTCTGTTGTCACCTTTTCATCTTCATCTATTTCGTCATTTCCATTTGAACCTTTCATTTTCTTTTTGCCCTTTCTGTTTTGTATCACTTTTCTTTTTTGACTTGCCCGTTGTTCTTGCTCCTTATCATATTGTAAATCAGTTTCTTCATCTGCCGACTCTTCCTCTGAAACTTTTTCAGGTTCCTCAGGTACATATTCATCATCACTCTCACTTCCCGATGACATCTGTAAAGGAAGAAACATATTCAGTATAAGCATCTGTATAAAAACATCATTCAACAAGAATATTATGTATATACCTTGTACATGTTTCAATGCCGAATTTTTAAATAATATGAGGTAAGAAAAATCATACAATAATGTCATAGTGCCAATACTTTTATTTACAAAAAATTTACACAATCTTTTTCTTGTTTCTATTTCTATTTTTAACATTAGCCACTTCATAGAAGTTGCTTCCTGTTTTTGTACGCCGTTGTGATCTTTCTAGGGCTCTTCTTTGTTTTGCAGTTACTTTCTTTACAACGCCATCACTTGTATTACCTTTACTTTTCTTTTGATTTTGTGTCAAGTCTTCCACAGTGAATGCACCACTTCTAGCTTCTTCAATCTTTTTACGCTTTAACTTTGAAACTGTCTCAGGATCATTTGTCAAATGATCTTCTACATCACTGCACTTGTTACTATCATCTCCATAGAAATCACTTATATCTGAAGCATGACTGTCGCTCTGCTCATCATCCTTTTCAGTGTCTTGTTGTGATTTCTCGTCATCATCCTGCACATCTATATCCTTTAGTTCTTCAGGTATGTTCATTTCATCAAGTGGTTTAACGTCATCATCATTATCAAATTGTAATCCTACTCTTATCTTTGCAAAATCTTGAGCTATTAATAATTTATTAACAGTTAATAAAGGCTTATCTGGCACTTCTTCATTTGGCTCCTTTTGAACCACTTCTTCCTGTTCTGTTTTTTCCTTGTCTTTATTTTCAACTTGAGTCTGAGGTTCATTAGTAACACTGTCTTTCTGGTGTTTGGTTAGAGGTATTTCGAAACCTTCAGGAGCTACATAAAAAGGTAATTTTCCTCTCTGCCAATCATTAAGAACCATCTTGGCTACTTGGTCTATATCGGGTTCACCTTTTTTGAGTAGTTTCCCAGACCTAGCCGCAAACTTTTCTAGAAATTCTGTAGCAGTTTCCCATCCATCTACTTTATAAGTTTTAACTAGATATTCTTTTCTTACTCTTTTAATAACTTCTTCAATGTAATCTTCTGGATTCTGTACTAATTCTACTCTTACAACTCCTTTTAAAACCTTCTCGGCGTCTGTCTCAGCAGAGGGATACACAATTCCAGGGCAATCTATTAAAAATATTCTTCTCATCAATGTGATGTATTGCCACACTTTAGTTTCACCAGCAATAGGTGCTACTTTGCATACTTTTTTTGCCCTAAGAGTATTAATGACTGAAGACTTGCCAACATTTGGATAGCCAATCAAGCCTACACTTATTTGCTTTTTATCTATATGTAATTTTGCAAACTGGCGCAATAAGTTAATCAAGGAACCTTTTCCAAATGGGTGAGTCATAGATGCATGAAAAGCTATAGTCGGATACTCAGCACTTAAAATAGCTACCCATCTCTGAGTCACCCAATTAGGTACTAAATCCACCTTGTTGAGGATAAATATTAAATGTTTATGTGGCTTTTCTTCTCGTAAGAACTTCTCCACATAAGGACTTCTAGTTCCCATTGGATCTCTGGCATCCAATACTTGTAACAACACATCGGATGAATCAACAACTTTGTAAAGTTCGTTCCAGATTCTTCTGCTCATACCAGCACCAAATACCCAGTCTCTCTGTCCTTCCTTAACACCTGTATCTTCACGAACTCTGTCAATATCTTTATTTTCATCATACTTTTCAACACTTTCCTCTACTGACTTTGATAATGACTCCATATCACTAACTTTCAGATTTACTCTTTTTCTTTGTTTTTTTGGACCAAATGTCCTGTCGAAACCTTCTGTGTCCAGTAAGTGTACTCTCGCATGCTTCGCTTTCTCATTCAGTAAGGTAATGGGTAAGTTTGTGGGTTTCATGACAACCTGATAGGGATTCCTGACTGCTGCTCCAAGTTCATCTTGAAACTTCTGTAGAGCATTTTGTGATATAACCCGTGAATTTCCAAACCACTTCTGATTAGGTTCGACTCTAGCTTGCGTACCAGAGGACACCCAACCTTGGAACGGCGCAGGTGTCAATATTTTACCAGTTTTATCACGTTTAGCCTTAAAGTTGCGGTACATCTGCAAACGTTTGATCGTTCCCTTGGTCCTGGGTTTCCCAACACCCTTTAGTCCTTCCGTGGGTCGATCTGGATTCATAGAATGCCCAGACTTGTTAAACCCTTGCTTCCGGGGAGCACCCGGCGTTGATCGCACTTTACCCATCGTAGAATATTATTTTACAACTTAACTACGTAATGAAATAAATAGAAATAATGTAATAACGCAACACGAAACACGCGGTACACTCAGAATAAAATATTAGGTTATCGATACACATTTGACAGAACGTTAAACGCACTAACTTCACTCATTTAAACTGGACAAAAGAACAACACTAATATACTTTCTAACGTACCTTCAGTTATTCTCTGCGATTATTCATATACTTCTTACACTACTACGATAATTTGAGAATACAACAAAATGTTTAAATCGAATTTCGACGATCAATGATTAACACTGAAAGCAAAGCATTTATTTGTATTTATTCCTAACTTCACGTATTAAAATCATCTGTATTGATGTTCGTTCGAGTTCACGCATAGATAGCATTCTGTTTTTTGTCTGAGACACATTAAAACAAATTTCAATAACCGAAATGGTAAGCTCTGTCATATTTATGCTTAATTTTACGGAGTTCTCTTCATATATTATATTCGTCTAATCATCGAACACAATGATAATATATAAACAAATATTATCTATAGCCATTTTAATAAAACTGTCAAACTCATAAATGTCAACGTCCAGTCAAAATCGAGCTGTCATTATTCTCAAATGAATGTCAATAAATTGTATTGTTCTGTTCTGTCGAATGCATTTGTGGTCGACGCAAATGTAAATCGTTACAAGAAAGTGATTTCTGAGATAAAAATAGGTGCATATTCACTTTCTCTCTATGTAGGCTGTCACATCAAAACCGATGATCAAGGTTTTGTGTAAGACAGCGAGTAGTCCAAATTAGTTTTTGGTGGTACACAAATTTTGAGCACAGAACTAAATCAGTCCCGATGCCTGTAAGCATCAGAACGCGAAAGACAACATGTACGACATGTTGTCGGAGTTCCGAGTGTCAGAGTTCGATTCATTCGTTGATATATTAAAATTAAGTCCTGGCGATCCGTTAGATACGTTCGGTGAAATGTGGTACCCCGTGTTTCTGTGGTCCCTGTGCTCCTCAGTGGTCGTGCATACTTGTGCCGCGCTAGTGGCGTTCGGAACTCTTAGAAAACATAAGTATGGAAAGTTTTTTCCCGTCCTACTAATAGTTATGGGTGTGGTTGGCCCGGTGACTTCAGGAGTAGCAAGTAGTGCGGCAGTTGCCTTCATATATCGTGCTGCGAACTTGTCAATGCCACCCATCCATGCCATGATATGGGGTATAGGACAGACTATATTGGGTGCGGGCATTGGGTTCACAAGAATTTTAGCTACTTTGTAATTATAATCCTTAACATTGTATATCCACTGTATTGTTATAGCCTAAATGTGTTTAAAAGCATAAAATATATAATATGGTTGAGTAAGTTTGAAGTCAATTACCTTAGATTTATTGTTAGTAAATTGTTCATAAAATATTTGGAATTGTATCATACCTATGTAATGGACTTGTGCACGGAGAATTGCCACCTCAGAATTTTGATACCTAAGTACACAATCATAATTATCAATTACATGTTCTATCTATAAAATTCCAACTTTATGATTTGTGCCCTATCATCCTTGTTACATCAACTGTTCCCATATTGCTAATATCATTTATGTACAAAATCTACTGCCACTTAAAATTTACCATCCTAGGCTCCAGCCTGCTGGTAAATCTGCCACTGCTTGTGCATTGTAGTTCTAATACAGCAATAAATATTCATTACATAGCATAAGAACACTGACAATTGATGCACTTAATTTCAAAGAATATATATTACAAAATATAATGTAGATAGGTGTAAAGCTTTCAAATGTATTAAGAAAACTGATTTTGTTAAACCATAGATAAAATCTGTTTTTTTATGATATTGAAGTAGCAAACGAGCATGCAGCCCACCTCATGGTAAATGGTCACTGCCCAGAGACATCTATAATTAACCCCAGATAGGTTGGAGCTCTACCTGAGATCAGACACAGATGCGTTGCTACCCCTGAGGACTAATTTGGAATGTCTCATCAAAATAT
>DWOR01000041.1:0-10964 GCA_018251155.1 Venada nevada
CACTGTCTTCCTCTCATTTTCTATAAGTGATATATATATATATAGATATATATATATATTACAGCATTAGTGTATTACAGCCAAAAAGGGATGGAAGGGAGCCAAACAGGCAGGGATGACTGTCCCTTTACAAGAAAATGGTTTAAACTTCAAAATAAAAGAAAAGAGTTAACGAATTTCATGATTGCATCCGAAAGGTAATTCACTCAAGTTTTTCATAGAGCCATGGGCATCGGCAGCAGGGTGCAAGGGGGTCTAATTTCACCCCCTGTCCGGAAAGAACGTACATAGAAAAATTTACATATTTTTACCCGACTGACCACCGGGACGGTAATGCTTTTCGAGTGTATGTATCGACCTACATACACTCGAAATAACGCTTCACACTGCTGTTAAAAGGTAGGAATGGGCGTGGTGGTGGTGCTGTC
Organism: Venada nevada; assembly: GCA_018251155.1. Taxonomy (NCBI): domain Eukaryota; kingdom Metazoa; phylum Arthropoda; class Insecta; order Lepidoptera; family Hesperiidae; genus Venada; species Venada nevada. The sequence goes on from DWOR01000041.1 coordinate 429, forward strand.
AGAGTTGTATCACAAAGAGTTCTACCACCTTAAATTATCACTACCCTACATATCCTATGTGCATCATGCTAATACAGTAAAGATATTAAATTGAATTTTTAAATACTCTGCAGGCCATCTTTAAAATAATGGAACAGATTGAGAAACACTGTTATGAAGCATTTAAGTTATGTTTCATCACAAATCTATGCTTTGGTCTGTACTTTGCTATCTTAACTGTACTATGAGGGAAATCTAACATTTTTAAGATATTCCTTCTTGATTTTCTCCCGTTCTTCAACATCAGGTAAGTAGGGATATAACCCTTTCCTTTTCCTATCCCAGTACACCTTTCCCTGAAAAACAAATATTTTTATAAACACAATGAAAGTGCAGCAATCAATTGTAGTTTTCTATAATTAAAATGGATTTTAATAACAGGAGTAATATTACGGTCCCTAAGGACACTAAGTAAGGTACCCTGATAGATAGTAAATCTACTTAAAAGTAATCTTAACAAATATAATAGTAACTGTGTGCCAATCTATTTGTCATGTTCATATCTAAACCAATCAAACGTTTTTCTTATGATTATGAAGTAGCAAACGAGCATGCAGTCCACCTGATGGAGTGGCTCCTACCGCCCATGGACACCTGTAATCAACTTCAGATAGGATTAGAGTCCTACATAAAACCAGCCACAAGGGCATTGCTACCCTTCGGACTAAGTTGAAATGCCTCGTATAAGTGTCTCCCTTACCACACCCTTCAAACCAAAACACAACAGCGCTTAACGCTACTGTTATTAGGCAGAAATGAAAAGTGTGATGAGCATAAAAAATAAAATGTGTATTCATTTATTCAGCGTTATTTATAATCTTTTAAGATTACTCGTACCAAATGTAAAAGTTAAAGAAAGATGCTAACCACTAATTAATTCTGGTCAAATAATTATACGAAGAAACTGGTTATTTTACAAACATTTTCTAATCTCTCATACATCTGTTAAAATTACGAGACGCAAATGATAAGTTGAACACTTAAAATATAATCATAGTGAGCATTTTAATAAACCGTTATGACGTAGTATTAGAAGATTTGTAATGCTGGACCGATTTTGACGGGACTTTCACTGACAGGTAGCTGATGTAATAAGAAGTCAATTAGGGTTCTATTTTAGAATTTTAGACCGATGGTATCGCACGAATGGCTGGAAGAGACTGGATGAGAACAGCGCGAAACCGGGACCTGTGGAGTAGTGAGAAGGCCTACATTCAGCAGTGGATGGTTACAGGCTGAAGAAGAAGATTTTAGAATAATTACAAATATTTATTTAAAATGGTCAGCCACGAAACTTTATATGACAAACCAAATGCCACGCGGGCGAAACCGCGAGCTAAGGCTAGGTTTTAATAAAAAAATTGTTTATGTTCAAGTGGTAGCGATTCAGGTACCATATTTATTTATATTTTTAAAAGTAAAAGACGCTTTCGACGGCCATTGCCCCACACTAGGATCCCCGGTGTCGTGGGTACCATGGACACACACACAGCCGAATAAACCAACACCCATACCCAGAACCGAAATTTAAATTTATCGCTTAGTTATCTGCCTGGCCGGGATTCGAACTCAGGACACTCTGCGTGTCAGACCGGCATGGTGACCACTTATTATTATATATTTATATAACACATCATTCGAAAGTAATTGCATGTCACACGAGTGTAATGGGTGTCTCAGGCGATGCAAGAGCTGGACGGCAAGGAGGTGGGCGGGGCGAGGCTCGAGGTGTCGCTGGCGAAGCCGCCGTCCGACAAGAAGAAGAAGGAGGAGATACTGCGCGCGCGCGAGCGTCGCATGACGCAAATGATATACGGCCGCGGCGGGTGAGTGCGACACTGTAATTTAATTACGTAGCTAGATGTTAGATTTTCTTAGTCTTTCAGATACTATTCGAGATCAAGGATGAAAATTTACAAAATATTATTGATGTTGTGTGTAATTGTATTTATTTGATTTGTACCAATTGTAAAGAGTTTTTAGAATCTATGTCATAGCAGGCAATAGTTTGGAAATGTGATCTCTAGCCAATTAACATCTATCTGGAGAGTACGTGATGTCAATCACAGATATTTTGCTAGAATTTGTTTCTAATACTAAAGATAAAATTGCCGATTGTCTGGCAAAGAAGTATCAACCTTTTAACGATCCTTATAAATCTTGATACTGTAATGACTTGGTATGCTTTAAGAAAGGTTAAGGATGTTTTCGGGGCTGGCAGCAAACTAGCAATATTTTAACTATTGCATTTATTTATAAATGACTCTGACCACTTACCATCAACTTCATTCAGTCACTTAATGTTGCTGTGCTGCATTGCATAGCCAAACTCCTATTTTATGTTATTGTACGTGTGATAATAAAAGACTATATAATAAAAGATTTTTTTTTACTTTATTTAGGAATAAAATGCTAACGATCTTAATTGCCCTGTACGTTAAATTCCACGCAAAATGGTCCTTCGAGCCGGATAGGCGCGGCGGGGACGGACCGACCTATTGTACTCGTGGGTGGAGTGGTAACGCGACGTGTCTGTAATGTCAGATTTGATTGGTGCAGCTGCTCGCCGGTGCACGGCGCGCTGCGCGGCCGCACGCCGCAGCCGCCGCCGCGACCGCCGCAGGCGCGCGGCGACTACGGTCAGTACTGACACGCCGCGACACGCACGGGAACACGCTGGTCGGTTGCGCGATGCGGTTTCTCGTTTCCACCGTTCGGAACTGTTCCGAGTTACATTCGTTGTTATTCTTTTTAGATTTCGTTTTTATACATTTGTAAGTAAATTTTGTAACGTTTTGAATTTATTACTTGCGAGATTTTAAAGATACGGGAAATATAATACGCTGAAAGCAAAATGTGAATTTAATACCAAGTTGCGAGATTTTAAAAATACGGGAAATGTAATGCACTGAAAGCAAACTGTAAAATTTAATACAAAATTGCGATATTTTAAAGATACGTGGAATGTAATGCATTTAAAGCAAAATGTGGCTAATTTCTAGAGCTGAGATTTTTTCAAACAATCATTGGATAGCGCCCTTAATAGCGGGATAATAATTAATAGTGTACAATAATTAAAGAGGAATCGATTTATGATTAACTAGAAAATCGATTATTGACTTCAGTTCAAATCTACTGATTTTGACAACTTAAAAAAAGAATTGGTAATTAGAGTAAAGGACGTATCGTTAGATGTAAAGAAAATATAACGTTAAAGGATGACCAATCGAAGGTACGATGAACGGTAGAGAACGAGAAACTCGCTTCGTCCAAATCGGCCTTACAATACACAACACACTACGATACATCATGTTAATATATTATATACATAGTTAATATGATATACAATGTGAGCGCGATGTACGTGATGTGAACGAAGAATGAGCGAAGGTGGACGATAGGTTGACTTTTTGGATATTCGCGTCATTTTAACAAAGCGTGACGTCACAATGGTAAAGTCAATGTTACTCACGTTTGTAATCTTAAAATATCAGTGAGTAACAGACCCTATAATACAGTCATCGAGAGATTGTTTTCAAAACAAAGGAATGATATAGATAGATAAAGTAGATTATTTAGAGGTTCAATGCTTTGTGTCGCCGAGTAAAGCTTATGAAACTTAATCAAATGCTTAATCAAAATTTATAAGAAATGTGATAGTTAAGATTCTGGTATAAATTACGTAAAAAGAAGGTGGAAAGTATAAGTAACGATGTTTTCACCTGTTTTGAAACGGAACGTAATATTTGAAAATATTACTCTGAAAAGTCAACGTATGGTCCGATGACCTGAACTAAAGCACGATATAGCACCAGAGACTCGTGTAAAAGGTTCTTGTCACACAAAACATTCCGTTATTTGAAATCTTGAAAGGCATATGTGTTTATATGAAATGCGAGAACCTTTTCACCGCGTCTCCAACAGAAGACACTCACACAAACACAGGTATTACAATTGTTAAAGTGTACACGGTGTGGTCCACGCGCACACTCGCAAACTTCGCTACTGATCCCTTACTAACACTGAGCTACGACGATATCCAAAGTACTGGTATTGATTTCAATCCTAAGTGTAATGTTTGTTTAACAAAGACGAATGAAAATGATGTTCACGCTAACTGCACCTACTGAGACAATCCTAAAGATTCACATATTTCTAAAAAAAATTAGGACGAATAAAAAAGATGATCCCGCCAACTGTGCACCTCCTGAGGCAATTCTAAAAATGCACATACGTCTAATAAAAATAACGACAAATAAAAAAGATGATCACGCCAACTGTGCACCTACTGAGGCAATTCTAAAAATGCAAATACTTCTAATTAACGGCGAATAAAGAAGATGTGCACGCTAACTGTGCACTTGCGGAGACAATTCTAAAAATGCACACACTTCTAATAAAAATATCTGGAATATAAAAGAGACCAGGCAATATTTATTGCGATTATGCGTAAATTGCAACCTGTGCAATGTTACGCTGGGTTTTTACAAATAGTACAATTGCTTCATTATACACACTTAGTAAAACCCGGTGAAGCTGTAAAATTCATTAGGGTCAACAGCAACTACACATTCGGACAAAAAACATAATTAACTATACATTAACATAATTTTTACGGCATTTTTCACCGGATCTTGGAATGTTCTTTATATGGACTATCGACTTATGTATGATATCTTCAATATTGCGTTAATTCCGTTTGCATTCGTTCGTTTCATTTTCGTTTCTATGTTTTTATTTGTCTTTGTTTGATATTTGAATTATGGATATCGTCGTAACCACCGATACATGTGTCATTAACGCTATATTATAGGCTAGATATTAATGAGAGCTAGGATTAGGACCTTGCATGGTTTCGGACTAAAGAATCTATATACTGAAGACAGGAACGTTGAGATGTAAAGAGAAAGGAACGAAGGGCTACACGTCGTCTATGTAATAACAAACTTAACAAAAACCTATGCATGCACAAATTTTTGAAAAACTAAAACTCATAATTCATTGATCCCGCAGCCTTTGGACCATGGAAACGAGCTACGAATTCCGATATCTCATCATCCTGTTTCACGACGCTTTCTGTGTAGGGTACGGTGGTGGAAGGAATAGATGCTGTCTTATGACAACGTTTAGGAAAATTGTGAACTGAATTTATTTGAAATTTGGCTAAAAATAAGCGATCGGTGATGATAGTGCAGACTAGGTATTTGGAAGATGCATGTGTTTTCCGTGTGTCGATGTGTTTGACTACGCTTGAGTTCGTCGTGGTGTGAGTGAGCGACGAGCCGAGGGCGCGGCCGAGAGCCGGCCGCCGCCCGCCGCCTGCGGTAGCTTGTAAGTTAGCGTTAGTTTAGCTTAGCCTCTAAAAGGCCTGTGTTGTGTGTTTATAGATTATGATTACGACTATTACGGGTACGGGGATTACCGTGGTGGCTACAATGAGCCATTTTACCGGTACGATGAGTTCTATTTTGATTACGCGGGGCCACCGCAACCGTCCGCCGTCCGCCAGCCTCCCAACAGAGCGCAACCGGTGGGTCCCACACACACTAACTAATGTTATCATTATTATTTTACTAGTCACTAGACGCTGTACTCATCATTGTTACTTTCGGTTTTTTTGAGTTGCCAAATTTTTTTTCATCTATTTATATTACATACTTTTTTTGTTTTTGGTTGAATCCCATCCTAGAAAGGAGTCAGTGACTCGGTAAATACGGTAGTGTGTAGGCCTGACGGTGGTGATCGATAGCGGCGGCGGCGCGCTCGATGCGTCGGCGCCGTATAAACAGGAGCTCTCGCCGCCCCGTGCGACCGTGCCAGTATACGTATCGTGCGCTCGGCCGCGTTCATTTCGGGACAATGTTCACTCGTACGTTTACCGGCGATACGATATATGGGTACGGTGTCGCACTCGGCGCCGCCTGTCCCTGCGGTTTATACGGTGCCGTCGACACTGGGGGGACGTGGGGCCGGGGTGGCTGTCGGCCGATCGCACCATCAGGTCTGCATAGCTGAGGCCACTCCGACTAACGTGCCCGTCTCACCCTCTCTTGTTGTTTTCAGTTGCCATTTCACGTTTGCCTCGCTTAGCGTCATCGCTCGTCATCCCCCATGTAGCGCCTCGCTTTGCTTTGTCACTAACCCGATAACACGCTTGGAGCTTTGCGACCCCCGCATCCCCTAGGTGAGGAATGTCGCGTGCTTCACTCGGAACGCTCGAGTAACCTTTTGTATTTCTCGCTGTTGTAACGACGTAGAGAATATGTTAAGAAGACTTACTGATCCGCTTGGTAAATGCCTCACTCAGGACGACGAGCTCGCTCTCGGGCCCAACTCGCTTTACTACGATGTAACCGGAGGCATTCAGGTACCAAACTGCAATATGTAATGCTCTACGTGTATGTACCGTTTCGATATTTTATTTGTCAATGTTGTTGAATGTTAGCGATCAGTATGTATTAGCTTCATGTATACTCGTAGAATTGTTATTGAATGAATACAAAATTGCCTTGAAGCCTAGAATGTAATCGATTAAGTATTATATTATATAGTTTAGTAGTAGGTACCTGATTGACTTTTGTTTACAGTATTCATAGTCTAAGAACACTATAGTCTTTACTTTTATTGTGTAACTCTATCAACGCGCGGTCGTGTACTTGCGATAGAGTTATCTAAATGCAGTTGTTTATTTTGCAGCATGGTTATTTAGTGTTGAAACGTGTCACGTGCGATGTAGTATACCACATTGTACTGCATCTCTGGTGGCGTTTCTAATTGAGATATACACATGGATTTTTTTTCGATATCGTCTGACGAAGTTTCATGCTTTGGAAACGAATGAAATGTGTTGTTCTCATACGAATCTCTCGATTGATTTTGTTTTATTATCGATCTGGAGCTAGCGACACTGTAGCATGAACCGTAATGCTTATCAGTAAACGAGAATGTTCTATTATTTAATCAATGATCGGCCGGTGTTGCAAAGTTTACGTTCTATGCGCATCTTGCGGGGACGAATAGTATGTGGATTTTACTAATATATAGTAAGATATGGTATGGTAACGTCTTAGTAGTTGCGAACCGATGGTCCGCGCAAGATGTCGACTTCATATAATTGTATGGAAATATTCGTCATTTATAATTTTTATGCTTTGCTCACTGAACTCTGTCTCGCATATTAGCCTGGTCTCATCCACGACCCAGACGACGTATGTATATAAAATTTACGCACGGATCTTGGTGAATAATTAAATTGATCTTCTGAATTAGGCCATAAGAGAAGACTAACCCAAAAACTCGTATGTTGAATGAATGAATGAATAAATATTCTTTATTGCACAATATAGTCGAACATAACAAATTGTTATAATAACGCGAGGTGGTAGAACTCTTCGTGGTTCAACTCCGGCGACAAACACACCTATTTCTGCCTAATAACAACAACCTCAGACTGTTGTTCTGGTTTGAAGGGTACGGTTAGGTAGAGACACTTATACGAGACATTCCAACATAGCTATCAGGGATAGCAACGCATCTGTGGCTGATCTCGGGTAGGGCTCAACCCTATCTGACTTTGATAACAGATGTCTATGGGCGGCAGTGACCACTTACCATCAGGTGGCCTGCAGGCTCGTTTGCTACTTCAACATCATAAAAAAAACTCTTTTAATATAAGTTCATTAATGTTAATTAGCTCTGTAGTCCGTTTGTTTTATAACGACAACATATGATGTAGAATAGACATGTAAAATTTTTAATACGACTATCGTCGAAATCGAAACCGACCGAGTTCGAACCTATTTCTTTCAACGAAGACGAAAAAATATACCAACGACTGTTGTTAAAGCGTGGGTGTTTGGGCGTTGGGCGTGGATAGCGGGGCGTATCGAGGCAGAGCTTATGGGCGGTATCGCGGGTAGTGCATCGCTGGCACAGTGAATAAACGTTACGTAAGAAAGTAGGTCAACTTCGTACACGACGCTCGAGTCGACGCACCCACTGATAGGAGCCGAGCACACGCTCTAGAGCTTTCGTCGGCCAATGACGGCACTGTCGAGTGTGTGCTGAGCGCAGCGTGTTTATTTTCGGGGCGTGTATAATCTCAAGAATGCACGTATTTTTATCATTTTGAACGAGATAACAGTTTTATTGTACTCTTACGTCATACTTCTGATTCGATTTCGTTCGGCGAGCGTACGCTAAATGTAACGAACTGCCAACAACATCCATCGTCTTGGATTTTCTTAATACAATAAATGCTGATAAGCATTTTAATCCGTCTAGCATTTTAATACATTTTAGTACGAGTTGATACTCTTTTACGATATGATCGTCTTGCGCATTTGCGACTTATCCTTGAGGGTTTTGAGCAGATGTAAAGATTCAACATATTAGATCTCAAAATCTTCATACAATCTCTTACATCTGTAATAAGAAATTTCATTGGAGAAGACCTTTACTTTTTTAATTTAATTTAATTTTAATTTTATATTTAATAATAATTAAATTTAAAAGGTCTAAAATGACAGTATAATATATTTCGTTATTTTTTGATAAACCAACTGTATAATGAACTGCACTACAGACTTAGTTATAATGTAAAAAATGATTTTCCTTAACTTATAAGATGGTGATTGTTGGGTGTTTCGAATCAATCGGAAACACTGACGTAAATTAATTTTTTCATTTATTGATGACATAGTATTGTTATTGGCCTACGGTAAGCTCCGTAGAGCGTGTTCCAATTCCAATAGTTTTGACGCTACTTTATAAATTCAAATGAAGTGATTGGTATTGCTGCGAGCCGAGCGACACTCGGCCGTAGATCGTTCGTCGTTCGTCGGTCGGTGCGTCGACCGTTCCGTCGTATGTCGAGGCGTCGCTGTTACCGTGTCGGCTAACGGCGGGTTGTGTTGGGGCAGGCTGGGTCGTGTGGGACGAGCGGCCGCTGGGCGCGTCGCGGGGCCGCGGCTGGGCCCCGTGGTGGTGCACGCCGCGCCGCTCGTGGCCGCCGCACGCCCAGCGCCATGCGTGGCAACCCGCGCGCCAAGCCAAGTTTACCAGGTCAGTTGCTATTGCTATACGTACATGCTTATACTTGTTTTCACTTTGTCAGATGTCAGGTTACTTCGACAAAGTAAAGTTGGTGGAAATAAAAAAATATTGACCGCTCGGTCTAGTGATTAGTGATCTTAACTGCTAAGCCGGTGGTTGTGGACCCCACCGGCTTAGCTTAGTTCGATTCCCACGCAGACCACATGTTGGAGGAAAATTTTCGTTTGGTGTCCGGGTGGAAAGTTTTTCTACATATTTATTGATAAATATACACGTATGTTTATCAGTTGTCTGGTTATCATAGTACAGGAGCTGCCTAAATTTTGGATCAGATGACCATGGGTGAGTAGTCGCAAGATGTACAGAGGACAAAAATTATGACTGCTAATCTGAAACTAATTTCCATGATATCAAACCAGACCCCGTTTAATAGAATATCGGCCTATCTGTGGATCGTCTATCTGTAATCTTGAAACTACTGGACCCAATTGAAGAGAGGAGTATTCACTCTGCCCACAAACTCGGTCATCCCTGTTTTGCCTTCGTTTTAAAGAACCTACTTATCCGCCTCCTACTATCCCGTTAACCCATTTTTCCCGCTGTCTATACCATGAAATAGTTTCCGATGCACGTAAACGCTTTGCGAGTAAAGTCAACAATGAATCGTAGATATAAGTTGACGAGCTTTCGACAAAAGTCTGCTGTATCAAGCGGAACTATTGGATACTAGTTTAAATGTTTAATAAATATAACTCTACTACGGAAACAAAAATAAGTCTTTTTGTTACCCGGATCTTGATTATCAATCCATCAATTGACACCTCGTTGAATATAGGATATGTAGTTTAAGCGCTACGAAACATACAAACATAGAGATCGCTAAAACGACTCTACCATACCTTCCCCTGAATCTGGTAAAAAATTAAATATTTGCAGTTCACCTTTTGTATTTTACGGGCTACTAGTGTGCTGCAAATGTTAGTATACTCGCATTATGCTTGAAAAATATTACAAACTAGCGGACCTGGGCAGACTTCGTTCTGCCAAACAAAAATTGCTGAAGATCATCACATGATCATATGCATAATTTACGATTCTATAAAGGACATACAGACAAACATTACTTTTTATATATACAGATATATAAATAAGATTAGAAAAAAAACAAAAGTAATATTCTAATTGTATCAATCCTATGACCAGACTAAAAGACCTCCCTTGTATATGAGACTCCGTGATTCAGAGAGGTCAAGCTAGAATTTTTTATTCCTAGTTACTGATTTTCATAAACTATAGCTAAAAACATTCTCCGTGGAAAGATACATACACATACCAATTTTCATAAAGATCGGTCGAATAGTTTACAATTCTATAAAGTGCATACAGACAAACATTCATTTTTATATATATAGATAGGTAAACACGGGGCAGTCTTTGGGGATT
>DWOR01000042.1:0-10941 GCA_018251155.1 Venada nevada
ATATGGGCCCAATGTGAGTCGGACTCGCACACCGAGGGGTCTGTACCAGCGCCATTAAAATCGAGCAAAAATACGAAGAACAAATACATGTTTGTAGCGCCAAGCCCAAATACTGGGACGAACACTGTCGGATATCGTAATATTTTATAAGGATATCCGCAAACACATATCGCCGCAGTGGCAAAATAGATGCCGAGGTAATTGTTATTATTTTTAATGCTTTTATTTTACACTTTGTTTTTTATTAATTGTTATTATAACGGCTATAGTAATATACACACCAAGTGTCTAACTATTAGGGTTCATAAGATGCCCTGGGAAAGACGGATGATGGACAGCGAAGCGAAACCTTAGTAATAGGGTTCATAGGCAAACTTGGTTAAGCCTAACATAAGATAAAACGTACGCCCGCGGAGTCTGAGTTTCTGGGAACAGAGTTCGCGTTCTGATCCGATATTTTAATGTTAATTAACTAAATATTTTCGCCATATTAGAGCTATAGTAGCCATATTAGGTCTAAAGCCATTTTATTCAACGTATTCCTATTAAAAAGTCATTAGGTTACAATTTATATCCACGTGAAGCTGGTAGAACTCAACTCGGTTCGACTCCGGCGGCACCATCACCACACCTATTTCTGCCTAATAACTACAGTGTTAAGTACTGTTGCGTTTTGGTTTGAAGGGTGTGGTAAGAGAGAGAGACACCTATACGAGACGTTCCAACTTAGTTCTATTTCCGATCTCGAATGGGGCTCACATCCCATCTGAAGCTGATTTTATAACTATTCCTGAGCGGTAGTAACCACTTACCAGCAGGTGGACTGGATACAAGTTTGCTACCTGTATTCATTAAAAAAAATGTCTTGAGGGTAAATAAAAAAATATTAATTAGTCCGTCTTTGAGTGTATTAGTATGTGTGGGCAAGCAATCCAATTTAAATAAAAGCTTGTAACTAGATAATTTTTCAATTTCCTGATATATTGGCCTGTATAAAATAATTACACAAGTCATTTCGTTTCATTTATAACAGTTCAGAATGAATCAGAAATATCATTCCAATTAATTTGCACATACCAGCACTTTGATTGGCTATCATTTACGACAATCACGACTAATTGAAAGCTATGATGCATTCTATAATACTCGAAACAAAAGTGTGCGCTCATTTACATTTAAAGTTAAATAATAAATGTGATTAATTAAAATTAAATTCCAAATAGCATAATTGCGATATGTTAAAGTTTTTAATTCTTCTTCAAATATTCTTCTGCTTGAACCGGCTCAACCGAGTTTGATGCGAGGATAGATATGTTAAAAGGACAGACTTAGTTCCTTTTTCACTGAATTGTACATAGTTGAGAATTGAATCTGAGAAGAAATTGGTATAAAACTGTCAATAAGTTCGATTGTAAAAAGGCTGTTAAATTTTCATATTATGTTTCGACAATGTATGTATGAACTTGTATATAGTATTATATATAGTAAGCATTCTAGCAACTGGTGATGGTGATGATTTTTTTGTTACGAAACTATCAAAGGATCTTGCTGTACACCTGATGGTAAGTGGTCACTGCCGCCCATCAACATGTGTAATCCACCTCAGACAGGGTAGAGCCCCAGCCGAGAACAGTCACAAATGCGTTGCTACCCCTGAGGACTTAGTTGGAATGCCTCGTCTATGTCTCTCTAACGACTCTTTAAACCAGAAGAGAGCAGCGCTTAACTCTGCTGTTATAAACAGAAATAGGTGTGGCGGTGGTGCAGCCGGAGTTAAACCATGAAGAGTTTTACCACGTTCAAAACTACGATGTTAAAATTTACTACATATGTTATGTTCTAAAGTAATTACTGTTCTTTTTTTATTTTTGGTTAAAGTTTAAATACCGATGAATACGATAACATAAATATTACTTATATTGTATAATCGAAAAAAAACAAAGGACCTTTTACAATAACGTCGAGATAAACCTCATCCTATCGCAGGCTGTTTCCATAGTTTTATTCAGGAATAGTTTTATTAAGAACGACCGATAGATATCGCGAGAGCAAACTTGTGTTCGTCCGTCCTCTGAAAAAGGTTGTTACGTACTAAAAGCGAGTCTGTATGTACATTACACCTCTCGAACTAATGAAAAAAAATGCACGTCGTTCTTTGTAATTAACACGTGTAAGTTAATGCAGCAACCAAAACTAACTAAAAGTGTGTTACTCAATACTCCTATAATTTAGTAACTCAACTACGTTATCATGATGTTACCTATTGATTATGAAACATGCCAATTCATAATTCATATGAGAAAACAAAGAGCCTTCACCATTATCGAATACGATTATCGAATTGAAATTTTGAAATACCAAAAACTTAAAAATTAGAACCACACTCTAACAGTTATCGAATTCGAATTTTGAAGTAACGGAAACATAAATATTACATCCATATTCTATCTACAAATACTTCTCTTGAGCGAGGTCATATGCGTTCGCTTTGCACTACTCTCATACATACGAGTATATAGCTTCGCTTCGTTTCGCATCCCTTTATTGATACCCGACCCTATAACTCAGTGCAGGTCTATGGAACAAAAACCAAGTGATTTGTTAGTCCGATGAAGGCCTCTGTTTGTTTTTATTTACATTCAGAGTCGTTCGGATATTTCTTGTACATTTTTTGTTACAAGAACTTCATCGCTGACCGTTTTTGACCACAAATTGAAAATTGTTTCTTATTTTTTCATACTTTTGTTTGTCAGTGAAGTTGTTAAGATTTTTTGTAGGTTGTTATGTGATATCTGTGTTTTTGGTATCGTGTGTGGTCGAGCGGGCGGTCCGTCTCGAAGGACGTGCATTGACCGAATTTGAGCTATATCAAGTGTTCTAATAGAAGTAATCGAAGAAAACCGCATTGTTATAGGCAAGTACTTATGACATATAATTTTCGTAACCTTTTTTAATTAAACCTAGCGATATAGGCAAACGGGACACCTAAGGCAAAGTAGTCACGGGCGCCTAAGAACATTAGGAACACCTGGGGACTTGCCATTGCGTCGCCAGATTTGAAGGAGGGTTCGTTTTGCGCGTTACTTAAAGAGTCCCATATCATAGCGTTCCGGGAATATTTGGGAGAAACCTAGTAAGGATCAACGACCTAATTTTTGTGACAAAACAAAGAGCTATTTATTTTTGCTGTTATTTCTGCCTAATAACAACAGCATTAAGCGCTGTTGAGTTCTGGTTTGAAGGGTGTGGTAAGGGAGACAGACTTTGACGAGGCATTCCAACTTAGTCCTCAGAGTAGCAACGTATCAGTTTTCAATCTCATTTGGGACTCCAGTTCTATCTGAGATTGATTACAGATGTCCTTGGGCGGCAGTGGGTACGTCCCATCAGGTGGGCTGCATGCTCGTTTATTATTTAGATGTCATAAAATAGTCACTTTCAATAATCTCCTGCGCATATGGCGGAACATACTACAGGGAGATCAAGCTGCTTCAACTGCCCCAAATTATTCATTTTTATAGATTATAGCCTAAAACTTCCCCAACGAGTCTATCTAGTTTTATCTAATCCGATTGCTGCTTCCAGAGATGAGCGTGTTCAACCAAATAGGCACACGCTGTATTTTAGCTGTAGGTATTATAAGTAGATAAGCCGCCATACTACAATGTAATTAAATACATCGGTCTGTTTAAAGGATTAAATAGAACATAATTATAATTATGATGAATTGTGACAAGGTTAAGGAAGCGTTGACCTCATCAGATGCTATATTTTTTGCCTACACAATGTATGATAATGTTACAATATATGTAATCTATACTAAAGCTAAAGAGTTTGTTTGGTTGACCACGCTTATCTCCGGAAGTACCAGTCCGATTTGAATGAATCTTTTTGCATTTGAATTTTTATCCCTGGAATAAGTGAAATAAAGGTTGTTTATTTGTATAGAATTTCGTCCGTTTAAAAGTTGGACAAGTGAAATTTTAGATATAGGCTCTCGGTTAACTTTTAAGTCAAAAACTGAATTCCATGTGGGCGAAGCGGCACGCACAGCTAGTATTATAATAATAATAATAAAGCCATGTATTTCCTTAATAATTAATTACTTATCTATTACATATAATTGTATTTTTTGCATATAAAATTAATAGCACGTCAAGGGTGTCAAAGTCAATTTAGTCATTCTGAGTCAATTATTAAGGACCTCTGAGCGAGTATAGGTCTCCTCCATTTTGCTCCACCTTCTTTTGTCTTTGGCCATTGTTGTCCAATTCTATCCAGCAACCTAATTTATGTCAACCGACCATCTTGCCAGCGGCCTTCCTCTTTTTCTTTTCCCGGTAGGGCCAGCCCATGTAGTAACCCCCTTAGTCCATTTTGCATTGCTCATTCGTGCGGTGTGGCCTGCCCATTTCCACTTCAACCTTTTGCAATGTATTACCTTCGTTTTTGATCTTATTTCAGTATGCCTTTAAAGTTTAGTATGCTTCTTTCCATAGCTCTTTGGCATGTTTCAAGTTTTCTTTTTGTGTATGTGTCGTAAATCCATGTTTGACTTCCGTATGAGAGACAAGGCCTGAGGCATGAGTCCAGAATTTTCTTTTTAAGCCTTATGGGGTAGTGGGACTTTAGTATTTCTTTGTAGCTCCAGAATTTATTCCACGTAATGTTTACCCGTCTGTTAAGTTCGTCGCAATGTCTAGACTTTTTAAAGGATATCTGTTGTCCTAGATATATATATTCTTGTACATACTCTAATGTCTGATTGCCAATTTTAATAGGTTTTTGTAAGTTGTTAGTCATTATTTTTGTTTTAGTTCCGTTTAGATTTAAACCGATAGCGTTGCAGGCAGTATTGAGCTCATTTATCATTTCTTTAAGTTGTGACGAAGTATCTAAAAATAATACTATGTCATCGGCAAATCTTAGGTTGCTTAAGTAATTTCCTTTAATATTAATACCTTTTTTTGACCAGTTTAATTTCATCATGATACTCTGGAGTACTGTTATAAATATAGCTGGAGATATAGAGTCGCCCTGCCTCACGCCTCTACCTATGTATATCTCTGGGCCTATCCTGTCTAACTTTACTCTACTAACACTTTTGTTATATACTCGTATGTCTTTTATGAGTATAATTGTTTCCAGTGGTATTTTGCATTCTTATAAAGCCGGCCACATACTATTATGAGATATACTAATGAACGCGTTCGTGTAGTCGATAAATACCAGATAGAGGGGACGCCTTTGCTCTACATATTTCTCTATGACTTGTTCAAGTACGTGTATGTGGTCAGTAGTCGAAAAACATTTTCTGTATCCTGCCTGTTCTACTTGCTGATAATTTTCTATAAAAGTAGAGATGCGTTTTACTAGACACGAGGCAAATAGCTTATATACATTAGATTGTAAACTTATAGGTCTATAATTAGCTATATTGGCAGGGTCTCCTTTTTTATATAATATAATGATATTTGATTCGGCTTTTGGTATCTTTCTTTGGTCTAGAATTGTGTTGAAGAGGGTGGTAAGTGGTGTAGCAAGCAGAAATCTTCCTGCTTTGATTATTTATTATTACATCTAGTATTATATGTAAGATAAGAACATGAGGCCTACCACACCATATTAGAAGTAAATTTTTAACGAGTTTACAATATAGAAAATCTGAAAAGCTTTAATTTAGGTAATTTGAACAACTATTATTTTGATTAGATATTACGAATCAAACTTAAATACTATCAAATACTTCCTTACTTAATATAAAATTATACGACATCTCGCATATAACGTTTAAGTAATGTATTTTAATTTTATTGCAGCATTCGTCGTAACGATATGTCAGTGCCGAAAATCAGCGCCTCGATAACAGCACCGCACAACGCAAAACCAATAACATATTGTATCAAGTTACAAAACAAGTGGTACGAGTGGTGCGTCGTATCGTAACCCTAAACCAGTCGGCAGCGGTAGCAGCAAATTAAGATTAATCGACAGCACTCGCTCGGGATCCGACTAATTAAGCCTAATACAATTTCATAGCTGCGATAAAATCGGTAGAGGGACGGCGGTGGAAAAGCGGTGCTATTGACAAAACAATCGTTTAATTTTATATAAACCTTTATCCTTTACAATAAAATCGTGTAACCAAATATAAAAAGGGGTCGTTGCCAAACTTTATACTGTGAAGACAAAATGTTAAAAATGTATTAAGTTAAATTATCCAATAAAGTCTTCTTATAGTCTTAATCTATAGTAAAATATGATCTATGAAGAGTTTGTTTGAACGCGCTAATATCCGGAACTAGCAGTCCAATTTGCATGTTTTTTTTCATTAGAAAAGCCATTTATTGAGGAAGGCTATAGGCTACTTTTTATCCCAGAAAGAGGGTGAAATGGGGGTTATTAATTTGTATGAAACTTTGTCAGTCTAAAGTTATACAAGCGAATTTTTAGATATAGGCTTCTGGTTAAAAATACTCTTAAGTCAAAAACTGAATTCCACGCGGGCGAAGCCGCACGTACCTAAAGCTAGTAAGATTATGTATGGGCAGGTTAGTATATATGTGTGTATAAAAAAAATTCTCTACAAAAAGAAATAGGCTAAATTTATTCCCACTTCATAAAAATAATCTGTTATATGATAAATATCTAAAAAATATCCCATGCGTCCTGTAGTATGTGAGCCTTTTCGTATTATATGACATTGGTCTACTGCCTCCATTATCATAATCTTTGCTACTGTATTATTATAAGGAGATCGGATCGCATTTGAAGCGATTGTAGATACGGAACACATTAAAGATATCTTGGAATTATACGCTTTAATATTAGAGTATATTCATGCGCTATAATATTATACGAACCAATTTGACAAGATCTTGCGTAAGAATCAGCTATTAAACGATAGGTATTACGCTGATCAAGTACATGTTTGAATCTTTTACATAGACTAAGACTGTGGAATGTACTGTCATATGTACCAAAGGTGCGGTAGACACGCAGAGTTATCTCAGATCATTAATTAAGGTTATCACTATAATCATTAATGAGCATAATAATCTATAACACCATTGCGTTTGAAAATGAATTACATTAATGTTTGAAAATGTCGATTGGACTCTCGGTCTAGTGGTTAGCGATCCTACCTGCTAGGCCGGTGATTGTGGTGTAGTCCTTCGTAGATCGACAGCTGTATTTTTTACCTTATAATAGCAGTGTAAAGTGCTGTTGTGTTCTGATTTGGAGGGTGTGGTAAAGCAGAGCCGACGAAGAGTTCCAAATTAGTCCTCAGAAATAGCAACGCATTTGTGTATGAAAGGTAAGACCCCAATCCTATTTGAGTTTGATTATTGATATCTATCGACGGCAGTGATCATTTACTATCAAGTGGGCTGAATGCTCGTTAGTACTCGCCGTTACTTTAATTTTAAAAATGAAATTCTTCAGAATAGCATATTCTCAACCTTGTAAAAATAATTTAAATACTTTTATAAATATCACGTTAATGATGAATAAAATTTTTCAATCGCAATAACTACATTTTTTCCAATATACAATACAATACAATACAAAATTACTGTACATCAAACTACAATTAACAAAGAAAAAAACAAATAACAGTTAAATGCGAAGGTACAACACGCGGTATTATCACTAAAATAGCGTTCTCTTCCAGACATCCGTAAACATATTGAAATAAAGCATTACGGATAAAAGAAATAATGCGTAGGGATGTACAGCTGTAAGATAATGCAACTATATATATCAGCAGCTAGGGTAAAAGATAGCGCGTGAAGAATGATAAGAAAAAGGAGAGATACAAGTACAAAGAGTCAATATATGTAATATTTTTCATTTATTAACACAGTACTGCAACGATTTCCATATTTTTATGGAACCATCCGACAAGCATATTCATCACCACAAAAAAATAATAATTAAATTCGGTGAACAACATCGAGACAAACCTAGGTCCTTTTTCAAATCAGTTACAAGTATAGGAATGCTTTCGTTGTATAACTTACATTATAGTACAAAATCTGCTGTATGTTTAAGCAGCTGAAAGAAAAACAATTAAGAATGAACTTAAAATAGCTGAAGACACGAAATAAAACGAGATTCTTCAACACCGATCGCCTCTTGTTCCTTGGACAGACGCGGCCGACGTACAGGGAAAAGCCATTTATACTCTACATACGGGAATCTTGCGCTGCGTATAAACAACTAACCAAAGACAATTAAGAACTAAATATAAAAACAAAAAATAAAATAAGAATCAACATAAATAAGTACAAAATTATGGACGTGTGGGTAGCTTATGGACTTCTAACGTATTATTGTCTGGAAAGAACTGGCAAGTGATTTGAAAAAATAAATCTGATCAGCCATTTACTGTGGAAGGTTTAACGCTATAATTTATGAAAATGGTTTCTGAAACAGAGGGTTCAGCTTGAACGCTCCGTAGTATGCACCGTATTGCAGATCAATAAAAATGGTATTTGCATGTTTTTGCGAGAAGAGAGAGTGGGGCGACACTCTTTTAAACACGGATGAAACCGCGCGTCATAACTAGTATAACATAATATGCAATTACAATATCACTATAGTGTGATTTGTTGAGTGCACCACTGTTAACCAGTGGCCGTCCTAGGAAGCGTCTAAGAGATTGAGAGAACAACCAAGGCATTGAGCACCAGCGTCTCCCTGTGAGTTATTTCTTCTCTTGCGGTCATTTACAGGCACAGCCGTGTACAGTAAAGAAGAATTTTTTTAAGGGAAAGGAACCCAGCAGTAAATTCATAAATAGTCACTTTTTTGCGATGGACTTCCTGACCTTCCTATTCTTCCTTCCCATTCCTTTCATTACAGTGTTTGGCGATGACATTCATAAATTTAATATGAATGTTAATTTAGTTTTTATCACTGATATAAAATCTGCCAATTGAACTACAGTACACAAGCAGTCTACAAGGACAATACTGTAGAGCTAAAAATAAAACATTAACTGACCAAGAATTTAAACAATTTTAGTCTTCATGAAAATCACGACTGCGAGATAATGGTGACCGGACGAAATGAGTTATGAACGAACCATTAGAAACGATCTAAAGCCTTTGCGAATTAATTGTAATTCTCAAAGTTAATGAAGCGAGAAACTAGTATACATGCTGATGTATAAATCGCAGAAACGATCATTGGTACTTTGAAAACAAAGGAAAAATGTACAGTTACTTGTAATGTATATGTTAAATATTCAAACAATTTACAGTTTTTTTTAAATAAAAAAAAATATTTGACAAACAACACCGTACGATCATAGATGCAATATAATCAATAGTAGTTTTATTACAATAAAATGACGAAATTGAGCTAACTATGTAGACTAGTTGTCTTCAGTGTCTGTGGCAAACTTTGATTTATTTCTTTAGTAAGAAAATTCCATATAACTTGCCCCAAGTTTTACAATGTTAACTTAAAAAAGTTGCGGACGCGTTGAATTTTTCATCGGTGTAGAAACTTAGCTATCTTGTTACAAACTTGCTCGTGTTTTTTGTTAGACCATTGACACCGACGTAGCTTCTGTTGCGACATAGCAGTTTATTGCATAGCTGTAAGGTTACATGCCGCATGTGTTACTAGCCCACTTAAACCTCTGGAAAAGTAACTTATCTTCGACTGACCTCTGGCCGATCGGCTTTCTATATAATTTCTCGGCTCTAATGTTTACCTTTCCATTGGTCATTACAATCAATATGTAAAATTTATATAAACAATTATATGTGCGTACAGCTTCACCCGCATTCAATTCAGTTTCTAACTTAAAAGTATTTTTAAGCAAGCGCCAATATCTGAAATTTCACTTTTCCAATTTTTAAACAGACGAAATTCGATACAAATTTACAACCCCTATTTTATACCCCCTTCCAGGGATAAAAAGCAGCCTATAACCTTTTTCAATAAACGGCCTTTCAAATACAAACAGATTTATCCAAATCGGACTGGTACTTCCGGAGATTAGCGCGTTCAACCAAACAAACGAACAAACATCAGCTTTATATATTAGTATAGATTTCTTGGTACGAAATTTAAGAAAGAAAGAAGAAAGAAACTACAAATGTAAGTAAGAGAAAGGTCCCTTACTTACCTTTGTAGTTATATATACACTTTAGTTCGACCATTTAAAAAATCATCCTGTACAATGGCTGAGAGGCGTGTGGTCTGCTGGTTTAATTTTTTATCCGTTTTATGGGAATTGATCTATTCATTTGATAGTTAATAGATGGCTGATAAAAATTAAGCATTAACAGCGGGGTGCTCGTATTGTTTTTGTTCCAGCTCAACGGTTTTGCATAATTATTTACAAATAAATTTAGTCTATTGCATAAATAAATAAGAAACATAGAACTGGACAATTTAATAATTTTCTTTTATGTTTCGCTTCTCATATTTTAATAAATCAAATAATACATTACGATTTATGGTTCTTAATTTGTTGAATAACATTCTGGATCCACTGAACATACTTAATACAGAAGTTTACTATGTAGAAATAATAAATAAACAAGTATATTTAATTACAACTTTCGTGACAAAAATATTAATTTCATCTGTTGAAATATAAATATTATGAGCATTATAATTATGACCTATTAAATTCTTAAACAATGCAAGTCACTAATAGCAATTAGTACAATTTATTTTATTATTGAAGTATTCTGTTATAATTGCTGTTCTTTATAAGGTGAACATATATACATTCTAGTACATTTAATTTAGTTTAGAAGATTTCCACTGATGAAATATTTTCATTTAACAAGATGAAATAGCTTTAACCAACATACTACAATTCATTGAGTATAAGACTAATATTCCTAAGCGTCTAAATTGAAAACCGTAACTGGAGTTCATTACTAGACTGCATCTTTAATCAAGAGAGCGCCG
>DWOR01000043.1:0-10880 GCA_018251155.1 Venada nevada
AGTATTACGTCGTTACATGCACATCGTGTACTTTGTGTTACATATCATGCAATTACGTCTGGTTTTAACCGTATTGTAAATAGTCGTTCCGTGATTCCTTGTACGTAATTGTAATCAAGTGTAATAACGTCTCATCCCCCTCCGTCTGTCGCGCCGTAAGTTTGTGTCGAGTGTCGTGCGACAGTGCGAGAGTGCCTTACGTAACGCTCGCACCGGACGACACCCATGTCTGTATATTGTGATATAAGTTGGTAAGTGTCTTTATTTTCTTTTGCTCAAAATTAAATTTTCTTTTTCGATCTGTGTACTTATAATTCGTAAAATTTGTAAGACTGTATTTTTTTTGTTATGTAAAATTGTTAATTCCAGGTTATTATTATAAATATAGTTATTTTGAGATTCATGTATTTTATTTTTTCATATCATTCGTGTATTTTTAAATAAAACAAAGTGCTAGATAAAAATAAATAATTTATTTAAAGTTGATCGCATTCTCATCGGTGCGACCGGAGCTCGGGTCGACGTGACTAGACTGTACACTCAACAATACTTAAATCATGTATACATAAACAATATTTCTGAACGAACAGAAAATCAACACTTAGTAATAATAATCGTTACTTTACTACTTACTGTAAATATAATTTATAAGCCTAATACTCGAGTATTAGAACAATTAAATTCACAAAAAATACATAACACACTGTCAGGAGTTACAATAATTAATTTTGTTAGTCTTGGTAACTTTGGTACTAAGCGACAAGTCTAAATATTGGGGGCGCCCTTGTCTTCTCTAACCGCTACGGATTCAGTCAATCTTAGTAGCAATTAATAGTTTTGGATGGATTCATATTAAAGCCAACAGAGTTATCGAGTTGTATGATAAAAACGTTTCATTCGATGTTCCCAGTTTCCTTTACTTGACTTGCAACAATGACATCATTAGGAACTATAACGTGACGGCGGTTGGGGCCTTACGTTAAAACTCTGTATCGCCGAGTACATTGTACATGAGGCGTTTGAATGAATTCGACTGTTGGATGTGCTCTTCGTGTAGTGAATTCACCTGAGAAAGAAAAAAAAGATTTGTGAATTACATAATATGTGAATATTTCCAACTCTTGAGACGTCTAATCGCTATTAGTATTTTGTAATTTCTTCGTGAAGAATTCTTCGTAGTTCATTCGGAGACGGCACCTTCACTGGCTTTTCTGCTTGATAGTAGCAGTGTGTACCGCCTGGTGTATTGTGGTAGGAGCTTTTTTTGGCGCCTGTTATATTCTGATATGGCAAACTACTGTGCATACTTTACCTCTGTAGCCTGTTTATTACTCCTTATGTTGATTTTTAAAAGACGCTTTCTACACTCATAGCCCCAAACTAGGATTCCCTGTGACGTGGGAACCATGGACACAAAGATAGATGCATAAACACCCAGACCCAGAACAAAAATCTAAATTCATAGCTTAGATCGCTGCATGTCCGAGGATCGAACCCGGGACCCTCTTGTCAGACCGGTATGGTGACCTCTCTGCCACGCGGGTCGTCAAACATTCTGTTACATACATTCCTTAGTATAATATAAAACACTTACGAAGGTCGTTTGTTTTCCTTTCGAAGTCGTATTTTGCTTTTTGGGAATTGGCACTGGCCTCTGGAAATACAGATAATATAAAAAGGTTATAATCAAGTTCATCTTATGTTGGTACTGTGATGGTGTGGTGTTCAAGAAAGAAAATATAGTTAATAAACCTAACCTCGACGCAAAAAGAGGTATGTTCTGAGTTTGTGTCTATTTGTTTGTCTGTCTGTTTCATCGTAGCTCCTAAACGAATGAATCGATTTTGATGCGGCTTTTTTTCTTTGAAACCTGACGTGTTTTAGATAACTGTAAACTATTATTATTCCTGCCTGACAAAAGAGTCTTACTAACTTTTAAAGATCCGTTTTGTTTGAAAGTTCGCTTGATCAGAAGTTTCTGAATCAAATCAAATGAAAAAGAAACTCCATAACACTTTTATTTTAGGAGATAACTAGAGGGTTTCAGCTCCACAAGCATTATGTTTATGGACTGCAGTAACTATGCAACAACAGGTAAATTGTTTCCAATAAAAACGTCATTACATGTAAAATCCAGACTCCTAGACCTCTGCTTTTTAGAAGTTACATGCACATCACCGGGGGCAGTAGACCCCTTGAGAAATGCTCAGGAAAAGAGGGGAACCTTGTAGCTCGTAATCTCTTTCCTTGAGGCCAGAAAAGCCACAGAGTACCTTGCTGCATCATATCAGAAATCAACGATCACTTCACACTTTTTTTTAACGTTCTCCCTAAATTTAGGGGGGACAACCCCAAAATTTGCAACACTGACGAGTTTAATTTAACTAAATGTGTATACCAAAATATTACGATATGAACCAAAATACTACATGACATATGACTTTTAACTTGAAGAGAAAGAGTACATCCTAAAGTTCGGCGAGACGCGTGGAGCGTACCCGCGGCGGGCCGGGGGCGGTACCTTGTGCTGCGGCGCCTCGAACAGCCTGGTGTGCACGGGCGCGGGCTGCTCGAGCGCGGCGCCGGCGGCGAGCCCGTCCTCCTGCAGCGCGCGGAACGTCTCCGACTTGGCGGGGTCGTACTGCAGCGTGGGCTTGTACTGGCTGCGGCGGGCGAGGGCGGTCGAGGGACGGAGTTAGTTTTTAGTCGGTTAGCGGGCGCGACGCAATAATAGAGAGAAAACAATATTAGACTCGTCTCCGTCGGTACATTATGGGGCGCGGAAGCGTTAGTACGTGTGGATCGACGTTTAGTGTTTGTTTTTGAGGAAGGACAGGTCGATAAAAATACTAACATTAATCGTGTAGAATAGGTTCTCTATCTTATAATTAATATTAAATAGTAATTTTGTAGTTTTCGATTACGTCTAGGTATTAGATACTAGTTTTATGATAGTGATCGCGACGCGTTTCGCGCACGGTGAGGGTGGTCGCGTGGAACCGTGTCGATGAAGTGTCGCGAGTGTGACGTGAGAAAGATCGACACTCGTGAGCGACGCGTCGACGTCATGAACGATACATTCAGAGAGTATGACGCGATGTAGACGAAGATCGAAAGAGTCGAAAGATAGCAAATAAAAATAAAAAGCATTAATGCGTCATGAGAGATAGGCGTCGACTGTCGTGTTGGCGGCGTTTCTAGTAAAACACTTGCCTCTTGACAACGTTCGATCGCCCGTAATGGCCGTTAGAGCTAAGTGAGAGCAAAGAAATACTTCTATTATTACATTTTATTGTACATCTAAACAATATATATGGTAATAATAATAATTAATGTTCAGATTCATGCCATCTGTTTTAATTCATTAATTAATAGTCTTATTATTATTATATTATATCTTATTGAATTACAAAATATTTATTTAAATAAATTCAATTGCTGCGGGGAGTAAAGGCAAAAGGCGCATTAAGCAATAAATTAAAATAAAAAAATTTGAAATTCGTTACAATAATTGTATACCTATAGTATAATTGTATGTATTGGGTGGACCTAAACAGCTTGGTCTGTATAATTGCCGAATGTCAGTTATTTTCTTTTGGCAACCAGCCATGCTCTTGAAACTCAGTTCTAAGATGAACGTTATTCGACCTTTGATATCTGTTCTGAAATATCTAGGAATTCTTTAATAAATTTAATCTAGAACTTTCCACCATGACTCATGTGCAAATTCAGTGCGAATACTTACGGTAAAGGCGAAGTTTGTTGTCTGATAGAATTGGCGATGTTTTGTTCCGAGTACAGATTGATGGGGGAGTTGAACTGCTTATGCACCACCTACAAAATTTGGTCATATATGACTTCAACTGTAAAGTATTAACACTCATCTGAAGACATTTAAAGTTATGATGTGAATTTGAGAGGTACTTAGAAGAAAGCAATTGTCCGAGGTACCATGAAAAATTACCGTACGAATTAAAAAATCATGAAAATCTCTCAAAATACTCTCTATAATCATGAAAACTTTCCATGAGCGTTTTAGCAATTGTCTTGTCTCTTTAACTTTCAAAATAATAATATAAAATATTTACATCCGACATTGCCAATGAGTAGCTCTAATTTTAAACACGAACGAGGCATTTCAAAAATGTATATACCTTTTTATATTTCAAACGGACAAATTGCTTTAACCTCTGAATAAAAAATGAACGTGAAAAAGTCGATGAAAAAACCAGTACACCAAACTATGACAACCCGATGAGAGTATACAAGAATGAAGAAGGAAACCCAAAAAAAGATGCCGAGACACCAGAAATGTATAAAACCACTGGGATTCACTGTATACTTGAATTAATTAGTAATCCGTTAATATTAACCTTTATAGCGATAGACTTAATACAGTCACATTCAGCAAAGAACTTTTCCCAGAATGAGAATAATTTAGTCTGGTCCAAGCTGGTCTAGTGCAGATTGGAAGAGGTCAACGATTTCACAGACTCTTTTAAAAGTATTATGGAAAAATACTTGAGAAGATTACCTAATTGGGAATATTTCTAATCAAGATGTTTTCACCAATAATGCAAATGATTGGTGATTTATTTAAATAATTTCTAATCTTCCTCAAGTTAAAAGACCGTGCCGTTGGACCCAGGCCTAGTAACTGTGCCAAATATACTTTTAATCTCTTAACGTTTTAGAATTTACAAGACACGATTCAGTGACTCCACAGTCATTTAGCCTTCGACTTTGCCTCAGTCGAAGTAGATGAACAGTTCATGCATAAAGCTCATGATGTATTGGCATTGGCACGTGTCACACAATCGTTTGAACCACCTTGTTGGCGTCTTCGCCCACCACTCGCTGCAACACCGATTCGGCCACCTGAGTTTGCCCAAAAATTCTCAATATTACACATGATTACTTATATTTGTATTTCTCAGTAAAAAACGATAGACACGTACCCCATAGGATTCCCTGTTTGCAAGTCCCATTAACACAGACAAAGACAAGTTACATAAAACCACATAACACATAAAGGTGGTAGAATTCGTCGTGGTTCGACTCCGGCGGCTCCACCGTCACACCTATATCTATCTAATAATAACAGCGTTAAGCATTGTGTTCTGGTTTAAAGGGTGTGATAAGGGAGATACACTTATACGAGGCATTCCAACTTAGTCTTCAGGGGTAGTAACGCACCTGTGGCTCATTTCAGGTAGGGTTCCAATTCTATCTGAGTTTGATTATGATGTTCATGGGCGACAGTGACCACTTACCATCAGGTGGGCTGCACGTTTGCTACTTCAATTTTATAAAAAAATACATCTGAATCATTTATCATATCAATCCAGGAATTGAACCTGGAACTTGCGGGGCAAACTCGCATGATGACCATTATGTAATTACCTCCATTTATAGTATGTGATGCTAAAAAACATCACTTTACTTATCTCTTTTGGCATTAATTATAACACTATATTGTACCCACATATAGGAATGGAGTTTCGAAAGCGCCAGAGGTTTTATATTATAGGTAATTTATAAGCTTTTTAATACAGTGAGTAATGGGTATAAGTACATCGATAATGTGTATGTAGTACGCATCCATTTATGTGTGCATAGCATCGTGCAATACGTGTTCCTATTTCGGTTATATTATGTACAAACTTTGCCAAGATATTTTTTACAAGGGACTTAGGTGGGTGGTGGTATTTTTGCAATGTGATGTGGTATCATCGTGATTGATCCGCACCACGAGCTCGATCACGGCTTTAAATAATATCTGAAGGAATGAATGATTGATTTAAAAGGATTGTACTAAAAATATTGCGTTGGACTGAGTGTCTGATTGATCTAATGTTTATTTCTGTTCGTGAGTTTACTGGTTTAAGTATTCCGTGTAACAACGGCCAATTCCATAGCGAAATATTCTAGGTCTATGGCCAAATGCTTGAACGTATTTCCGCCGACTAAAATAATTCCAAGGTTGAATTTTATCGAAAGTGGTTACGTTTTGTATTTCCCTCTTTTCCGAAGACCGATAGGACTCCATTTTTGGTGACTTAAAAGTCATAATGACAAGTAAAAGAGTACCTATGTTTATAAATAATACGATGACATAATTATATATCTGCATATAAAAGTTACATACATCAAGATTATTGACATTGCACATGGAATTTACGATTGAAATCAACAATATAAATATATTTTTTTCAAAGCAAAGTTATGCTGCTTTTATTATAACTCCTATGGGCTTTCCCCTTTCATTATACTTTGAGCAAGTATCATTGATCTTTTGATCAATATTATGTTATTTACCTTATACCTTAAATTGGAAGAAATATATGGAAAAGTACGTTGTCAGTTCATAGCCCGGCCTAGTCTATCTAATTATTACCGATCGAGTACCGACGTTAACTGAAATTTAAACAATGAGCTATCCGCTTACAAAGGACTTGTTCCGTTTGTTTAATAATTGACATAAACTAATTATAGACGAAGTAACCAAAATAGACTACTAATAATATCTAATAATTATGTCTATTCGCCGCGGTATGAGAGTGCACTGGATTGGCAATCAATTGCCTGTAGACATGTCTGGTATTTTTTTTTCGAATGTATAGTTGCTGTTGGCCCTAATGGCCTTTATAGTTACACCGGGTTTTAGGTCTGGGAATCATAATTCCAAATAATGATTTTCCGGAAGTTTTCATTGCATGGTTTCAATCATAATGAGTGTTCGTATCTTTCGTATCTACTTAACAGCGTGTGCATGATGATATTTAGTGATCGTGATTCGTGTGAGTATTAATTTGTGTGGTATAAATAGTGTAGTGTTGTTACCTTTTGCCTCATGAGCGTGTCGCGGTAGTCGTGGTGCGGGGGCGCGCGCATGGCCGGGTTGGGGTGGTGGCGCAGGTAGCTCTCGGTGGGCCCCGGCTCGCGGCGCACCTTCGCGCCCGGCAGCACCAGCGGGGTCGTGCGGTATGGCTGCCGTGAGGTTAGTTACTCGTTTTTGAAAATTGTCTATATCTTAGTAAGTATTCTGCTTTAAAAAAATTGACTTCAGATTAGATAGAGACACTTATACGAGGCATTCACAACTCAGCTCTCAAGAGTAGCAACGCATCTGTGACTGATCTCGAGGTTGTTGTGTACAGGAGGTTGATTACAGATGTCTATGGGCGGCAGTGACCACTTACCATCAGGACTGCATGCTCGTTTGCTACTTAAACATCATAAAAAAACCAAAATAAAGAATTTTATTCCATAGTTACAAAGAGCAACAACATGTGAACCACAAAAGAAAATATACGTGTTATTAATGGTTATGACAGATTTCTGAACTGAGCTAATTCTTATATCGTTTTTACTTCATTTTACACGCATTAGTTGCCATGTATGTATATTTCGCGTACCCTCTACGATTAAATGGCGTACCCGTAGGTGTCCGAAGTTTAGCAGCCCTGTTCCAGTGCTTCGCTGGAAGATTTATTTTAGGTTTTTGTAAGTGATAGGTGCTGCATGACTTGTTTTCTTTGGCTAGTATAGTACTGACTATATTAAGTAATTTGTTTTTATTTGGAATATTAAATATCTTCACATCCTATTTTTTTTATCCAAGATGTACTTTAGGCAAAGGTTCTCTTAAGGTGTGAAGAACTGATTAGGTTTAATTTGATTTCAGTTTACTTAATGATAACAGAAACCATGAGTTTCTAAGGTTTACCTTGCAATATATGTTATAATTATGTATTTCTTTATCAAAAAGAGCAACCGCCAAAGATCGATTGACGCGCACCAACGATGAGTTAAATCTTAGAGTACAAACATAAACCATCTACAAATGTGACATTGTGTACAGCTACCTCGCATTTTAGTGTTCTGGCTAATAAACGTCGTTTTTCACAGCACGTCAATGTGTAACGATAAATAATTTGCAACCCTGATAGCTTGAGCGATGTGGCGCGTCTCGCATCTAATTATACCGCGAGGTTGTTTCATGTGGGTTATGATTTCTGACACAATTTCGTTATATTTCTGATTACACGCGAGATTTGGGCCACGCTTTCAAGATATCCGTTTGTGTCAGCGCCGCCGGATGCAATATATTCACGTACTCCCGATATTAGTTGTTCCACATTGAAAGCGAAATAAGGTTTATGTACTGTGCGTGAAATTAAATAGAAATAAGTTTTTATATGTTGCGTTTTGATAACTAGAGGTTGAGAGCAAAGTAGTTCCTACTCTATGCCTGGGTTCAAAAATTGTGTAAAATGTACACAAAAAGCATTTAATATTAATATGAAGAGTATATCGATGCCTACCCTCCAAAAAGGGATAATCGTCACTCTATAAACTTGGTGTAGTTTAACAGGAGTGGTTTAACCTTCAAATTTCATAGTAAATAAAAAACATTACAAATTTTATGTCTGGTTCTGATACCTCCAAAATATACTCAAAAAGTTTGCCAACACGACGACATCAGAAAAAAAGCCAACTTTAAAAACATAAAAACCTATTTCGCAAAAAATGTTGATTTTGGCATGAACATCGACGTGCATCCGTTGGTAAAATTTAAATGAACTCGATTCTAATTTTTCCTGAAATAAATTTCTGCAGTGTAAAATCAAATAGCATAGGCGAAGCGCAGTAGCCTTAAATGTAGTAGTCGATAACCTTATGAAGATATGACAAATATTTCCTGTTGGAATTAGGATCAAACATGGAGAGACTTATACGAAGCATTCCAACGTAGTCGTCAAGAGTAGCAACGTACCTGTGGCCGATCTCAGATAGGACTTCAATCATATCTGAGGTTGATTATAAGTGTTTATGGGCGGCAGTGGCCAGTTACCATCAGGTGGATTGCATGATCGCTTACTACTTCATTTTCATAATAAAACAAGATGATAGAGTCTCTCAATTTTCCAATCTCATTTCCGTCCTTTTTTACCTGACAAAGCCAAAAGAAAGGAATATGTTTTAGCAGTTCCACGGTACCACCTAAACTATTCATCCAATTGTCATGTCTGTCTATTATTTCGTTGTTATGGTCCGAATGACATTGGCCTCATTTCTTTTCCTTAGAGTCCTAATTAAATTAAACTTTTCTTGATATATTTCAATGAATGCAGCGAATTTAAATATAATTAATCATAGCATTAATTGCTTCTAGACAATATATTTTTTATTAATAAGTAAAAAGGGGATACAGAAAATATAAAACAAGGCAATCGTATTCAGGGAACTGAAAATAATGGTTAACTTTTCGTGTTTTTCAATTTTTGGTAGAGTCACTGGTTGGCTGCCTACTCTATGTAGGCAAACATTATTCGTTTCGTAATCGGCATTAATTTCGCTGAGAGTTAACGACGGCAAGGACCATAAACTGGGCCAAAGCGCAAACAATGAGCTTCGACGTTTATTTCCATCCATTGTATGTTTATACTGAAGCTTTGGTGGCTTTAGACATGAAGTCATTCGCGTTGTTTATTCAGTTTATATATTTAAATGTAGTATTTCGTCTTCGGTTAATTGAATTGGACTTTCCTCGGTGGTCACAGAACTGTCTGAAATGAACTAATTAATGCATTTTTTTTTTGTGTTTTGGAAAACTTGGTTGTATTTCAACAATACGATAAAGATAGCGCTACCTATATATTTTGAAGTGTCAATTTTATTACAACGTAAATATATCATCATCATCAACCATTTTTGTCCCAATGCTGGGCAGTGTATCACGCTACCCAAGCGCGGATTGGTAGACTTAGATACCTTTGAATGTATTTTTATTTTTTATAAACTTCTCAGGCATGTAGGTTTCCTCGCGACGTTTTCTTTCACCGTTAAGCCAATGATAATTATTTGTAATGCGTACATCATTTCGAAAAATCAGAGGTACGTGCTTGGGATTCGAACCCCGGACCCCCAGTTTGAGAGATGGAATTTCTAACAACTAGACTATCACTGCTTCAGTATGTAATATATACCAGCGATATTTTGCGGCATGAATAAACATTTATAAGCGCAAACAACAGTACAGATGAAAATAATTTGACGCTAATACTTTGGAAGAGCTTTTTCTGCCATGCGTTCAAGAATTATTTCCGGCGCCTTGCCTAATGGTACATTAAATTCTATAATGAAAGTCTCGTTCTCGAAAATTCTGTACCGAAACTAGGTATTTTTGGAGAAAAAAGTTCTACATCACACATATATCTATCTATCACATATATATCTATAGATCTATATATAGTGATCGCCTCAAAACTTTTTTAACCGTCACTGTTTCAAAAAAACCTTACGTGACATTGAAGCGAAAATAGCGATCACAGTTGGTCATTTACATATATTATAATGAAAACTTTGTGCTTTTTGTGAAGCAGTTATATATAGATATCACTTTACTCGTTTCTTATATGCTTCCATTTAATAAATTTTCAAAAATATAACTAGATCCAGGCTTTGTTTGTCACTTCTTATTAGGGGCAAGCTAATTTTCGAAAGTTGTAAATCAAATCAAATATCTTTATTTGGAGGATAAGGTTTGCACAGCAGATGATAATTTTAAATTAACAACATTTCCTCTTATCCTAATCCATAATAGGGTATTCATGTACATAAGTCCATAATGTTTTTTAGTTTTTATAGTAATTTTTCAGTATCAATATTTATTAATTATTAATTTAAATGCCAAAAAGATTTGAATAATTACACGCCTTTTGGTGATAACGTAGTGTACTATCTAAAATAATATCTATATTCGGATGCACACGTATCTAAGTATTTGGAGGAATATTAATAAAATTACAGTTAGATATTTTAAGATAAAATCATGAAAATGCTTGAAATTTGTTAGACACCAAACTTTTGTAACT
>DWOR01000044.1:0-10874 GCA_018251155.1 Venada nevada
GATACGGCGCTACCCTGTCTGAGGTTGATTCCAGATGTCTATAGGCGGCAGTGACCTCTTACCATCAGGTGGGCTGCACTCGTTTGCTACTCTCAATATCATAAAAAATAAATAAAAATAAAAATTGAAGTATATTAGTCAATTAAGTATAGTAAAGTAGTATATTAACACATAAATCATAAAATATAAAAATATTGCAAATTTATTTTAATACGTAGTAACTATGGCGGTATATTTGAATTACGTATTGAATTCCCTTCAATAGGGCTGCCTATGAATTGTCACTTATCTTTTGCTTTTTGACACAAATTTTGTTATTATGATATACTTTGTATTCCTGTTGTTTGTATTTCCATCGGCGAATCGTTTCTCGTGCTTGATATTACTGAAGGAGGCATTATAACTGGGCGAATGGAAAATGTAACAGCGACAAGATCTCCAAACAATATTAATGCTATTATCATGGGCAGAATACCATTCAGTATCAGTGCTGCGTTTCTCTTGGATGACTCAACCGCTCTTAGGTTTTTAAACACGGTGAAAGATAAGGATATTTGAACTGAAGAGCAAACAAGGAGCGCATAGATCTGCTGGAACCAGGATGCGTGTTGCTGCTTTAGACCTCCAATTACAAATATGCCCAGGAAAATATATGTTGTGAAAATAGCAATTGGCCCAATGAGAGCATGTGACATCCCTAAAGTTGGTGTGGCTCTCTCGTTTATGAAATCTGCAGTATTCACTACTAACGTAAATATTCTAAGCTTGAGCGAACACCGTTCAGTATTCATTGGACTTTTACCAAATCTGCTCAGTTCCTCCTTATCATGTAATTTGCTTTTGTTTCAAATAGAATAGCATTTTCAATGAAAATAAAGGTTTAAATATTTATTGCAGATATAAAAACAGTATAAATTCTGATTTATGTATGACGAACAGCTGACAGTTCTGACAGTCTTTGATATTTTCATATGTAATATGTATGTACGATACGAAATAGACAACTATAAATATATTTGTTTGTGTTTCTTACTAGTTACCTATCATAATAACATACCTACGTACAATATAGTTTAAAAAACTAAAAAAAAGCTTTACTTATTAACAAACTGAACAGAGAAATAAAAATTTTAACTACGTAATGAGATTTGGTACAACAGTTACAGAATGTCTACTAACTCAATATAATTTAAATGACTTTATGTATATAAGTGTTATTAGTGTTGTGCATACAGTAACTTATACATACTGAGAGTGTTGTGCCAAACGCCACACTATAAAATGTTACATGTAATATGAAATTGACAATTACCAGAAATTCACGGTTTGTGCTGGCAGCAACCCTTCTCCTACTCATGAGGTTTGAAAACTGGGGATATAAAATTTATCCGATTTTTTTTCCTTATTCAAGAACATTATTTTAAAATCCTTTTTTCTATAGCTTAGGCGAGCGAGATACGAAAATTTATGAAGGTGTCTGCTAAGAAACCTTATTATATACTTTTAATCAAAATTTCCCGAATTCTTACGGCATTGCTAAGCACAACCCTAGCTTCATCAGTGTTGAGTAGTTGGAAAACAAAATTTTTTGAAAAATTTTTGTCATCGGTTCTTAATACTTATATACATTTTTCGAACTAATCAGACTTCTAAGTTCGTGAACATTACATTGAAAGATTGCGTCGTTACGTACATTTTCTAATATAAGCATGTTACAACGAGTTAATTCTCGGAAGTCTGAAGGAGTCTGATTAAATTTTCGCGTAGGTACATTTATTTGTTTATTTTCGCTTTGGTTAGGATCAAAGACACATAATAAATTATCTATATGAGCTAATTTTAACTCTGCTAAAATGATTTGGAGGGAATAACTACTTCGCGGCTTTATAATAGACTGTTTATTTGGTAGACTCCTGTGATCCATGAATGGAAATAGATAAGGATTCCTGGGTGACAATAGAAAAATTGAGCGAGAGGTTCTTATCTACAAGAGGAAAGTCTATTGGGAATGCTTGTTAGGTATATTAAGAAAACAAAAATTGCTTACGTGTCTAATTAGGAATCTGTATCATTTAAATATTACGTGTTTTAATAAAATAATACTCAAAATATTCTTCAACACATTTAATTAAAATTGTATTCCAAATAACTTAAAAACTTTTAAAAATTCAAAACACTACTTACATAGTACCTTTATGTACTCAATAAATACTTACACTAATTTGTAACTATCGAGTTTTAGACTAATATCATAAAATTAAAATGAAGATTGGCCCCATCAGAGCATTACGAAGAGAAAAAAAATTGAGCTCAAAATACCATTTCTATAAGTATCAAACACTGGTTTGAAATAAATGGATGCCAACAAAAATGGCACTTTAAGCGAGAAAAGACTAGATTAAAGCTTCTATCAATTTCATTGTCTTATTATACACATGATCATTTAATGAAAGAATGTCTAAAGCACCGCTTTAATATGAATAATAATTTTCATTATCATAATGCCGTTTCCAATGTAGTAGGCGATGTTTTTCCTCCATCTGGAGACGGAGAGGTTTGATTTCGTGTAGTTGCAGGGTTGGTTGGCTGACTTTTGAAGGATGAAAATCTCGGAGGTGATGATTCTGGCGCAACATTGAAGAATTCGGCTCGTTTTGCTTGTAATATTTCAGACCTTGATAATCCATGTGATTTAGAATATTCAGCATCAAGCGGAAATACTCCTTGATCAATTGATTCGGAGACATGTACAGCTTCTAAATTATGTTCAGTTATAGGTATTAAGTTTCTACGTGCTCCGAAATGTTGATTAGTAATAATAGGAACTGTTTTAGACGGTGGGTCAGCGGGAGAAGACGCTTCATGCTTTTCTCCTGAACTGTTTGAATTTTCTTCTTCATTATTAGCTTCAGGTATGGGTGTAGATAAAACGTCCGACCTGGGACTCGAAAATCTCCACTGAGATTTTGGTGACAATAATATTTTTGGAGTACTTTTATGTTCTTTAATAAGTGCACTTGTTCTTCCGGGTGACGCTGGTTGAATGTTAGTTTTAATGGTTTTTCTATTTGTGTATGTTTTTGGTGAACCACTAAGATCGAGTATATTAACTTGCGATCTATTTCCTACGGGTGTAGTTGGTAGTTGAGATTTTTCTTTCGACAATTTCAGTTGTTCTACGGCTGAGAGCTTATTGGATTTGTTTTGCGGATTAAGTGTGTTAAGTTTTACATTGTGCTGCAATAAGAGTTTCTTGAAGTCGAGTCTGGAAGTCTGCGGAATTGGACCGAATCGATCAGCACACGTAGTCTCTGTTTTTTGCACACCAAAAGTTCCACCTGAGAAAGCTTTGTCCATGGGCGACCAGCTGGCTCTAGTTTTCGGATCTCCGAAGTATCCAGTTTCTGGTTGACGTTTATATAAAGATATCTCGGAGCTCACTGGAGACAAACTAATCGAGGATAATGCTGGAGATTCGGCTCTTTCTGGAGTTTCTTTGATATTCAATTTCTTTTTACTTTTATGAATAACTGCATATAGTTCTTCATTGGTCATGGACGATTTAACTGGAGACAACATTTTGGAGCAGAGATCGACCGCGTTTTCTTTACTTGTGGGTGTCGATGATTTGAATGGACCAGAAGCTCGAGGATCTATTGGCGATATCCTTATTGATTCTTCATTGGTGCTAGCAGGCATTCCAATGGTTCTGATTGGATAGTTAGACAATCTCTGGTTTGAAACTGCTTGTCTAGGTCCGTTTGCATCATACATTGACCTTTTTGGAAGAGTCCAATATTTTGGTAATTCTTTTTGTAAATTGGGCTGTGAATTGTCGTAATTGATAACACCGTGTCTCCCACTCAAATGTGCAGTGTGATATCGATGTAGAGAGGGGTTTATTGAATTCAGATCGATTGTTGGACTTGATTTGATTTGATTTTCAGAAGTCTTATTTTGCTGTATATTAATGTAGAGTTTGTCAGCACCGGAATGTCGATGGTCTGAAAGATTAAGACACAGATGCTTGAAATTTTCATTTTTTTAATTGATTTAAATAAATGTTAATATTTATAGTACCCCAATTCTACTTTTATGTTTACATCAGTCATTTATAAATATATACGAGATGACAGGCAAGTATTATACACACTATATGTCTATTATTTGTAACCTTTGTAAACAATTAATGTAGTTAAAGTATTATACTTATATTATTTATGTCAATTTAATAACTTATTAAGAGCTTTTAATTAAACTAAAAAATTGTTCACAAAGGTTAACGACAGATACTATTTGAGAAAATACATGAAAAGTAATAATAATTAAAACAGTAACCATGATAAAGTTATAATACCAAATTAAGCTTATAGCCAGGTAAATATTTGGTGCAAAGGCTATTTATATTTGCTTTCTATTATATGTATAGTGCTGCATTGGAGCAGTGTTGTTAAGTTTGTTTAAAATACGTTTGCGTTATACATAGTTAAGAATATAATTCAAAAGTGCATGGTGTTATATTCACAAACTAGTCAATCACTCATGAAAATGAATTACTTTGTATTAATGTTATTATGAAATGTTAGTAAAAAAACACCTAAAAGAAAATGAAAAAAATATTACAAGAATGCTGTTGATATTGAATTTATATTTTCTTATATTCTTAAGAGGTATCCAAATTGAATGAGTAGTGAATAAGAAATTTATTAAAAATAATTTTAAATACTTAGTATTCGCCAGTATTAGTTTTAGATGCAACTTTGTTAGTAACGATTTGATATTAGAATTTTAAGTTAGTAGTAGTAGTAATATTATCGTGCATATGTTGTATTTCATGCTTAAAAGCAACAAAAACTTTACCTTCGAAGAACTTCGCGTTAACAAAGTCGCAACCTTTGGAAGCATTCTCGATCACTGTGCAAAGCGGTGTTTGATGAGTTCATGAGTGTTTAGAAGGAACTCTAAAGGGCTTAAACTTAAAATGATGTGCCTATACTCTTAAACCTTTGACAATTATTTCAGAAAGTTATTTAGAATTAGTGATGTTATGTGCGGTCATTGAAGACTAAAATGATCTTCAATTGCTAGAGTTGTCACCATTGGTTTTAGTACTGTTTCCCAAAAATCTGTGTTGTATGTACACGATGTCATTTATCTTGTGAGTTTATAATTCGAGAAATGAGTTCTGTTTTATTTTAAATGTTATAGATGACTTTGAAATAAGTAACAATTGTAGAGTTTTGTAGATTATTTCATTAGATCCTGATGAAGTAAAGCGCTGTAATCCTGCAATAGTTACTGTACATAACAGAACTTGTTTCTTAATTTTTTAATTGGTGCAAGGTAATAATGAGTAGAGTGAGGATGTGAGCCGAAGGAGTGATTAAATGAAATAAGTGCGTTAATTCACAATTTTTCTATTAAGGTATTATTTACAACACACGTAAAGAACATACGAGAATATCACACCATGCACTTACACACAAAATCATAAACCACTGGAAAGCTGTGCACGCTGCGGTGAAAGAAGCCACCATGCATTTACTCTTACAAAATATTGTAAATAAAATCAAATATTCCATGTATATATAACTAATTAAATGTGTAGAATTATATTAAAAATGTAAAACTAACAATACCTTATACCTTAGTAAACAATTATTTATCACAGAAGTAACAAGTTGAGTGTATAAGGAAGACGATTATAAGAAAGATA
Organism: Venada nevada; assembly: GCA_018251155.1. Taxonomy (NCBI): domain Eukaryota; kingdom Metazoa; phylum Arthropoda; class Insecta; order Lepidoptera; family Hesperiidae; genus Venada; species Venada nevada. The sequence goes on from DWOR01000044.1 coordinate 5,717, forward strand.
ATTTGATGGACGGAATATTTTATACTAAAATAACTAATTGATATTTAATGTAACTAGCAGTTAAAATTTCATATACATAAATGAAGATTCATTAAATTCTAATAACTAAGTAAGCGTAATATTTTAAGGTTTAAGTAGGTAACGAAAGAATTATAATAATTTACCAAATTTCAGTGGCATGGTCGGATTCAGACAGTGATAGAATTTTAGCCCTATGCATAGAACTATCAATAGGTACAGTGACTTTAGAGGGTGAAAGAGGATAGTTAGACGGAGAATGTATAATACAAATATCATCAGGATCGGAATCTAAAATTGCTGTTAACATATCTAACGAATTATCTCTATTATCTGGTACAAATGCTACTGAATTTCGTTTTAGCACGGGGGTAGTAAAAGGACTGAGTGTTAAAGCAGATAGCTCTGTTACAAATTTATCGTCCACAAATGTACTGTTGTTGTTAATGCATTCGCAAGATTTATATTCATCAAACATACTACGGTGGCTAAGTTTAGGAGATACGGTCGCAGGATAATTTATTTGCTCGCGAAGTAAGTCGGCAGTGATTTCGGCTTGTATCATTTCAAATGAGCTGCCTTTTTTAGCATTAGTGCCAAAACTTTCTAATTTAAGTAACTTTTTAATAGGCATTAAAGGAGAATTTGCTAATTTATAACTATCGCTTCGTTTAATTTTATTGATGGCAGTTTTTTCGTTGACATCAGTGATATCATCATTATTATCTAATATTTCTCGTTTGGTTTCCTTATTATTTCTATTTGTGAACATTTTCATTACTTCAGCAACCTTCCTATTACCGGATTTATTGAAATCATGTTGACATTTTTCTCTTAACATAATGGGAGTTTGGAAATTAGGAACAAATGGAATAATATTTTCGTGAACACTTAAAGTCTGATCAGCATTTTCTGGACTATTCGTGACGTAGTTCATAACGGGCGCTATTTGAATTTGTGTCTTACCTGTTGTTTCATCTTTCGATGGAGACAAGCTGACACCTTCTGCATCATGAATATTTACATAAGCCCCCGTCCTTGTTATAGCCTCTACAATTCGCGGTAAATCGTGATTACTTTTTGCAGTAATTGGAGGTTGACTAATTGGCGCAGCCGGTGTTTCAGTGACAGGCGTAGCTGTTATTATCATACTGGGTTTAGGCGGTGGTAGAGTCACAAATTCGGTAGTGATAGGTCCATGGGGTTCTATTGGGGCTTTTATAATCATTTTGCCTAATTGCGGTGATGTGGGTTTACTAGTTAGTGGGGCTGGTTCATACGGGAAATCAGTTTCATCTGTAATTTTTACAACATCCGCGTTTTCTCGTTGAATAATTGTGGTTGTCGGACAAATTTCTTGAACGAATGGACCAGGTTCAAATGTGGTATGAGCTCCTTTTCTCCTTTTAAGTGTATCGGAAGAATATATAACTTGTCCTTGCGAATCTAACGTAACCTTTGCTCCTTTTCTTTGTAGTTCTTCTAGAGCTACTGACGGTTTTTCTTCTAAACCAAGTTCTATATAATCTCTACTGTCATTAAGGCAATTAGGTAATTCATTAAGAGATACATATTCTGTTTCAGGAAGTTTGCCGGATAACACCGTTTGTAAGTTCTTTCTAACTATATCGTTGTTTGCATAAGTACCTCTATTTAAGTTCGTCTTTTGATTATTATTTTTAACGTCGGCTATCGTAACATAGTCGCCGGTGTCATAAAAGTGTTCTACTGTTTCAGGTTCTTTTGAAATTGGGGACTTTTTGCTTGATAATTTATTGGGTAGAACTCCTTTTAGCTTGCACATTAAATTATTAAATGGTTGTAAGGAAGTTTTTAATTGATTTGGAGTTTTACCATTAGGCTTTGTATCGCTTACTTTAACTTCTTTTTGTTTTTCTTCTGTAGGTAAATCTAACTTGGGGCGGCTTGATGTTTTAATTTTGGCTCCGGATATTTTTTCTGAATCTTGTTTCTTACCTGTCTCCGAATCTTTATTACTGTTTTCACTTTCATCATCAGAGTTAGTTGGCGTAATGACACACATTGATGGTATTCTGGAACTGTTTATGGTTGTTTTATATCTTAACCGTTCAATTCTATCAGTGCCTTCAAGGTCCGATGATTCAGAATAATCTTGTTCTGACAGACTATTTTTTCCGTGAGCACTAGATACAGAATCTTCAATAGGAGAACTTGATGTGTTATGACCTGAATCTGGGGAACTCGTTCCAGTACTTTTCTTTGCACTCTCGAGCTCCGTTTCGGTATGTACCTCTGCTACAGCCGTTATTTCTCTGTGGTTACCTACATTTCTCGTAATGGTAACTGTTGAAGAGGGAACTTCGCGAATTTCGGGGGACGAATGGTTGTAGATCTGTTTATCAGGGTATTGGCGAGTTGGATTGTATCTCAGGCTACTGAAGGGAGATCTAGTAAATGAAGAACTAGAACTCCTATCCAAGCTAGCATTTGCACTGTGTATGCTATTACCTCGGCCCCTGTTCATTTTTGTTAAGGAGCTTTTACGTTCAGGAACCGTTGGCCCAATCACAAGTGATCTATCGCTTCCTGCTGCCATCAATGTAGTACATACAGTTCCAGCAGAACTTGTAGTTGTGCTCGTAGAACCTTTACCAAACAGTTCATATTCGTTTTCAGCTGTCAAATTTTGGCTATTAGATGAACTTGACAAAGCTGTACTTGTGTGTAGTGGCGTACTTGGTGAAATTTCTTCTTCTTTTAAAGTCTTCAAACCAGAATCCATATGGAAAGATGTGTAATAGCCCTCTGTGTCACAAGAGAACTCTGAACTAGTCTCCAAATCTTCATGTAAGTCATGAATTATATCTGGCGTAAGAGTACCTTCGCTTGTAACACTACCAGAACCCGAAGTATTAAGGAATCTTCTTCTACTTATTATTGAACTTGGCGGCCCATGGTGAAAGTTAAGAGAATTATTAGAAGTCGCAGCTGATGTTGTACTTTTAGGAGGCACCGTTGTTGTGGTGATTTCGGAACCAATACTTGTCCTTCCAGATTCTGAACTAGCTGACCAGTTGCCACTTGATGAATGCGGTTCGTCTTTTGCAACACCAGCCCGTCTCGACCTTCTGTGAGCTGATGTACTACGTAATTTTACTCCTCCGTTTATAGTTGCAGTAGTTGGTGCGCTAGCCGGAACTCCTATACTTTTCTCTGATGAGGAATATGATGCACATCTTTGATGTGTTCTCCGGTCTTCGTCGCCCGGACGCTTTTTTCGCATTGTGACAGCTTCCTGAACCTGAGGTTCTTCTACTTTTGTAGGAGACATAGATTCTTTATTCTTCTCAGTTTTTGATGTGTCCTTAAAGCTGTCTCTACTGGCGCTGGGTGATCTACCAATCATTTTTAGCCTATTTTTACCCCATTGCTTGAGACTGTTGAAATGCCCTTTCTTAGTTACAGGATCAATAGGGCTTTTCTTAAGTAAGTCGCTAGACCGAGATCGGATGACAGGGTTTTCTTCATTTTCTTCAGAAGCCACAGCATTTGATGTATCGCTATGATAGAACAAACCAAGCAAAGCATTAGTCACACGCTAAGGGCAGAACTATGTAGAGAATCTTTAAATAACTTCGCTTAGTCTCGTTACAGCGGAATTATTTCAAGACGTCAGTAATTATGAAGCTAATGAACAAATGGCACTATTAGTGTTCAAGTGCACAAAAAATTGATTGTCTTTGTTTCTCATTCGAAGAACAATTTGCGGGATGAACTGAACAATGACAATCAGGAACAAAAATGTATTCACAGAAGCAAGAGTAATATGAACAGGTTAATTTAAATGTGTGCTAAGTTTTTATGCACATTTTAAGCTCACCACACAGTACTGTGCTTTATGGTTATCATAGTTAATTGTTTGTAAGATTACATTATCTACGAATAAAGACAAATATTTGGAAATTTAAAATACAGGTTTGTGTAGATAGTATAATCTTTGTGTACAGTGCAAACTAGAAGCTTACCCAGCTATAGCCTCTCTAAGCTCTTTCTGATCAGTGCCCGAAATGGTGTTTCGTCTTTTACCCCGCGGTTTTCTTGTCCGCGTCCGTCTTTTAATTGTGTCCGTTTCGCCGGAGCCGGTTTCTATGTGAAGCGATTTTCGAGAAGTACACATTCTATCGAAGAACTTTCCTGACGTGTCTATCGCCACAACTTCAGGGGGGAATCTGCGCAAACAAAATAGACAAAAAGGTATGTTATCTCATGGATTTAAAACAAAAATAATATCGCCAATTCAATTTGTTTTGCAACGAATATTTGGTCCAACCTAACATTATACTAGCATTGAGCCTGTGCACAGCTTAAACTTAAATACAAATAAACTCTACTTCGTATACTTAATATAGTATCGTTCAAATCGGTAGAAAAAATACATAACGTCCTTAAACCATATTTCGTGTCTCTTTTATTCCGATGTATTCATTGATCTAGTTGAACACGACAGTTTCATAAGAAACAACGAGGCAAACAAATATCTATTGCTAGCAGTGCATGCGGTGAGCGTCCAAAGCATTAGTTAATATGTGCTTACTTAGCGGCAATAACTCGTAGCTGTTCCTCTGGGCTGGGGAGCCTGTGGTCAATAGGTTCATCGTCGCCTGAACCGCACTCGGACAGTTCGTCTGGAGTGAGGGTCACACTGCTCGCGATACGCATCGACGCATCTGGGAATGTTGTTACTTCGCCTATCGCTTCTCTCGACGTCCATTTTCTCAGGTGTTCTACTACCGACGGCTGAAAAGTTCAAATGGCAATTTGCAATCAAATATTAAAGGTAACGGAGAAACTTGATATGCAAATAATACGTACACACAAGATTTTAATATGTAGCAAGCTACCCTCATTTGAATAAATGAGGTTGTTTAATATATGTACTTGTAATATAGTTAATTTAAATTAAAAAAGAACTTTCCAAAGCTTGAGTGTCAAAATCTATATGAAAAAATCTTACGACTATGTATTCGTTAGTGCTGACAATAACTTTACTATTGTAACGTCTTCTTAAAGATTAAAATACTGGGCGTTCTCGTGTATAACAATTATGAATAATGTATTATTTAACTCAAGGCGCAAAAAGTGGGATGTTAAGTTGGAC
>DWOR01000045.1:0-10871 GCA_018251155.1 Venada nevada
TTTAGGTACTCGAAAACATAAAAATTTGCAAAAATATCCAAGGCAACACAAAAAAATTTTTTTTTGTAGAGCTGTGTAATTACTGTTTATATATATGCCAATCAATAATATCAGTGAAACTCATACATATTAAAAAATATATATTTTAAAAATCAAATTACAAATGGGTCATAACGGGGACAGGTAGATATTTATCTTTCATAGTGCCATAAGGCTAAGTGCCAATTTAAAGAAATTAATTAGCTTAGCTTAAAAGTTTTGGAATAGGTGATGCTTCTATTAAAATCTTTGAAGGTGTTTCTTGTTCTTCATTGCTTCCTAAAATCTCTGCAATTGTAGAATCATCAACAATATTACTAATATCCTCTGAAATCTCGGAATCAATCAAAAGACTATTTGGGAGATTTTCTGTTAATTGGAGTACATATCGGATTTGGTGGGGTCTTATATTGTTTATTTTTAGAAAAATTTCCTTTTGATTATTCAAGTCTATAATAGTCGACAAATTACGGGAGCAGAAATCCGAGGTAGAGATGTTTCTTTTCTTTTTTCGATCGCAATAGGCTCACGAGATTCTATATTTTTCGAGACATTGGCGAACTCTGGTTGGCAATCTAACGAATAAGGCGTCGGTCATATTTCGTTGCCGAGCTCCATATCTCAGCAGCATAAGTGATAATGGGTTCGATGACCTGTTTGTATATAATGCGTATATTCTCAAGTTGGGCTCCCCATGTGGGTCTAACAAATATAGCAAGTCTTTTGTAGATGATTGTGGATTTGTTTACTATGTATTTTACGTGTTTGATAAATTTTAAGTTTTGGTCTATTATTACTCCTAGCACCTTGGTGTCGTCCACGTAATGCAGTTCTGTGCCGTTAAATAATATTCTCGCAGCTTTGGCTTTAGGTGTGAAGGCAATGAGTTGGGTTTTATCAGGTCCAAAGTTGAGTTTGTTTTTGATGCCCCACTTGACTATGGCATCCAAAGCTGCTCGCTATGACTTGCAGGTCCGTGGGCTTTTTGTTCTTGACAATTAGCAGAACGTCATCTGCAAAGACTTGCAAATGACATCCATCTGGGAGTTGAATGTCAAACAGGCAGTCGAGTATTAGATTCCAGAACAAGAGGCCACAGGCTGAACCCTGTATACACTCCCTGCTCATGTATTTTATTGAATTATAAGTAAAAAACAATTTTTTAAATGCACCGAAAACTTTATTTTAACTAGTAAGTACTTTTACATCGCACATACATAACGTCCATGACAGAAGTGTTACCAATATAATAAAACAAATATTACATTGCTACCAACACACCCAAATTAATTAGCCAACATGCTTCACTAGCAGCCATACTAATTGCTATGTACTCTGACTCGGTAGAGGACAGACTGACGCTGGCCTGTTTTTTAGAAGACCATGAAATTAAGCAATCTGCAAACATAAAACAATAACCAGTTGTCGACCTTCTATCCTTCAAGTCTCCTCCCCAATTAGCATCACAATATCCCAATAATAACTTGCTATTACATTTATAAACAAGTTTGTAATTAATAGTATATTTTACATATCTCAACACTCTCTTTAATGCAACTAATAAAGCATTATTTGCATTATTTTGATACCTGCTTAACATTGACACAGCAACACACAAATCAGGCCTTGTTCCTAATACAGCATAAGACAAGCAACCTATAATTTGTCTACATTTATTTTCAATGTTTTTATCAATCACAGAATAATTTTTTTCTTCTAATATTTTAGTGTTAAAGTTCAGATCCATTGGTGTACATATTTCTTTACAATTTTGCATATCAAATTTCTGTAATACATTTTTCAAATATTCCTTTTGATTTAATTCAGTAATCCCTGTATCTAAATCTTGTTTTACATGAATACCTAAGAAATTTAAAACCAAGCCCAAATCTTTCATTTTAAATTCATTTTTCAATAATGACTTAAGGTCACATACTTGTTTTTTATTATTTCCAAATATTAGTAAGTCATCGACATACAGTAAAACATATGTTCGGGCATTTCCTTCACATTTTGAGTACAGACAAGAATCACTTTTTGATCTTACAAAACCTTGTTTCATAATTACTGAATTAAACTTGTCATTCCAGTATTTTGGTGACTTTTTTAACCCATACAAAGATTTATTTAACTTAACAATCTTTTTATCACCGCAATATGTACCTTCTGGCAATTCTAAATACACCTTTTCATCAATATCTCCATATAGAAAGGCTCCTGTGACATCCATTTGACTAATCGGCAAGTTTAACTTTGTTGCTATACAAACAAATAACCTGAAAGTTGACAATTTAGCTACTGGTGCATATATATCACATAAATCCATTGAATCACACTGCTCAAAACCTCTCGCCACTAATCTCGCTTTATACTGTACATTATTATTAGATTTTTTTATTTTAAACACCCACTTACTACTTACAGTCTTTTCAGTTACAGGTTCTTCACAAACAGTCCAAGTATTATTTTCTTTCAGGGTTTTTAATTCTCTCTGAACTGCTTCTTGCCATTTACTCGCATCATTCCGTTCCATGGCATCTCGGTAAGTCTTTGGTTCATTTCCCTCGACGTAGGTATGATGACACTTGTAGAATGAAGTCTGTTTCCTAATTCGAGTACCTTTTTCACGTGTCGGTATCTCTTCATTATCATCCTTGCTGGATTCTTCATCACTGGAACATGGTATGTAGATACTGTCACATTTGCTAGACACATTTAAGGTTTCCTCTTCCTCTTCAGGCTCCATCCTCTTTCCTTCATCTTTAGTCTTCTCTCTGTCTTTAGGATGCTCTTGACTAGTGTCTTCCTTCTCCCCCATTGTAGTATCCAGCATGACTAACTGCTCCTTCTGTTTTTCACCTTTTTCTAGAAATACAACATCTCTTTTCACTTCAACACTGTTCTTTTCCGAGAAGAATATCCTATAGCCCTTGACATCTTCACCGTAGCCGACCATGACTCCTTTCTCGCCTTTAGGGTCCCATTTTCTCCTCTTCTCCTTTGGAACATGGACATACACAGGATTTCCAAAGATTTTAAGACCTGTTATGTCAAATTGTTTGCCTGTCCATGTTTCATATGGGGTCTTTCCAGTTTCGTTGCTCTTACTTGTTCTATTTAGTACATATGCCGCAGTATGAACAGCTTCTGCCCACAGCTTCTTAGGCAGACCTGCCGCACACAACATTGTACGTGCTGATTCTATTAGAGTTCGATTCTCTCGCTCTGCCTTGCCATTTTGTTCAGGTGTATATGGCACCGTGGTTTGATGAGTTATTCCACGTCTCTCGAACAGATTTTGTACTTCTTTGTTCACAAATTCTAATCCGTTATCACTTCTAAAACACAGTACTTTGTTTTTGGTTACATTTTCGGCCTTGTACAAAAAATTCTCAATACACTTCTTCACTTCATCTTTGCTTTTAACAAAATACACTGACCTGTAGTTGGAGTAGTCATCTTTCAGAATAACAAAATATCTGGAACCTCCCACGGATGGCACCTCCATGGGTCCGCACGTATCTGCATGTATCAACTCACATGGCTTACTCGTTTTATTTTCACTGACACTGAAAGGCAAACGATGTATTTTGCCCTCCAAGCAACCCTCACACTTAAAGTCCGAGTCTTTCACTTCAATGTTGTTGTTTTTAAGCACCCTTCTCACATATTGTAAGTTTTGATGAGCAAATTTTTCGTGCCACTCTTTAAGTCCAGATTTCACTTCAGTCGCGTTCGCTATCTCACACTTATAACGCACGTCCATATAGTACATATCTCCATTACGATTCGCTACGGCACACACAGTATTTTCCTTGTAGAATTTACACAGGTTATTCTCCATTTTCACAACATAACCTCTCTCTGTCGCGCATTTGACAGAAAACAAGTTTGTTTTTAAAGCCGGAACGAAAAGTACATTGTCTATGGTTGTGTTCACCCATCCGCAGCCATCATAGACCTGTACCGCCACCTGTCCGCTCCCGAGCGCACCTATTTCGTCGCCATTTCCGATTATCACTGTTTTATTGTTCAACGATAAATATGTTGTAAATAAGTTACGATCACGGCACATATGTTGACTAGCGCCCGAGTCCACTAACCACTTAGATCGTTGAACGTGTCTCTTTGAATTCATCACCATAAATGCATTACTTTTACAGTCTTTTTCTCGATTTTTCTTGAAATAGCATTCACTTTTAGTATGTCCCATTTTCTTACAGTAATAACACTTTTTAACCGGTCCCGAACCCTTGTTTTGATTACACTCGCTTTGATAATGTCCCAGTTTTTTGCATTTATAACACTTAATATTTTTCTTAGCTACAAAAGCCAATGCTGACGAGTTTTGAGGCTCTTTTTCGTTAATACGTTCTTCTTCTATCAATAGTCTCGCGACGAGATTATCTAGCGTTTGTTTCTCATCCGGCGCGGACTCCCACGCCGACACAAAATGTTTATAGGTATCTGGAAGTGACATTAACACTTTTGTTATAATGAATTTTTCTGAAATGTTTTCTCCCATTTGTTTGAGCTGGTTTCTTAATTCTTCTATTTTAGATAAGAACGTAGACATCGCGATGCCCTCCTCGTACTTATATTGAAAAAAACGTTGTTGTACAATATGTATACTTATTTCAGATTTTTGCTCGTACACAGTCGCAAGTTTTCGCCACATTTCCGCTGACGTAGTACATGTTATGATATGCATCATCACGCTTTCTGACATTCTTGTAACAAGCCATGACTGAGCCTTCGCGTCTTTCTTTTCCCATGCAGCCTTCTCAACCGCCGCCTCCGGTTTCACACTGCTTCCGTCTGCCACTTCTAATAAGCCTTGACTCCGTAATAAAACGATGGTTTGGAATTTCCAAATATTCCAATTGGATGCTCCTTCGAGCTTTATGTGCGTTTGGAGTTTAAAAACATTTTCGTCCGCCATCTTCCTGTTCGTCCCGACCTTGCTTCACTCGCTCGCAAGTATTTTAACGACGAAAAACAGTTTCGATTGTTTTACTTTTTTTTCTCAGGATTATGTGCCTGGGCCCATAACCTATTGAATTATAAGTAAAAACAATCCTTTAAATGCACCGAAAACTTTTATTTTAACTAATAAGTACATTTACACCGCACATCCATAACGTCCATGACAGAAGTGTTACCAATATAATAAAACAAATATTACATTGCTACCAACAGAAACAAATGCGATACTACCTTTCTCGATCTTTCCCTAATCACACCCTTCAGACCAGAACACAACAGAGCTTAACGCTGCTGTTATTAGCAATAGTTGTGGTGGTGGTGCCGCCGGAGTCGAACGACGAAGAGTTCTACCACCATCTTCTTTGGGTCATGGTCTGATTACCGTCGCTACTCCAGTTTGAGGTCCACAACACTCTAAATAGTTTTGTACGTATAGTAAATAGTTCATTCGAATACTTCAAAGCTTTCAGACAATTTAATCTATCTTTATGATGGTTACAGATGATGGTTCACGGATAATACAATAAATGAGGTGCAATTTCAATGAAATTGCATAAATTTGTGGAAAACATGGACGGGATTACCATAAATAATTCACCAATAATAAGATGAACGGTTTGCGACTGAAACCACAGAAGGTAGGTATTTATTTAAATTCCCGGATACACCCGCCGAACTTCCGGAGATAATCAACTGCGGATAATATATTGGATCGAGTATTTTGTATCGTTTATTAATATGTAGATCCGGAATGTAATTTAACGAAGTTATTTGTATAATACGTAACTATGTGTTTTACGTTTCTCGATATTAAAAGCAAAGAGAAAGTTCTCAACTTCACTTAAATATTTTAGTACCTAAGTCTGTTAGGTTCTCGATACTTAATACTGACGATGAGAAGATGAAAGTTCGTGGTTCGATTACGGATATGACACCATACCTATTTTTGTTTTATAATAGCAGTGTTAAGCGCTGATGTGGTATAGTTTGAGTGTGTAATGGGAAAGGCACTATGCATTCCAACTCACTCCTTCGTGGCAATAAAGTCACCGACCTCAGATTGGATTCCAATCGGCGTGGCATTCTCCACTGCTACTTTGGGTAATTTAAAGATATCCGAAGTACGGTAACGCTCTGGAATTTGCTACTAACTGCTACCCTATCAGTGCAAAGATCGACCGCCCTGTACGCAGCACACAGTCGTAAAGTAAGTCAATTTTAGGCTAAGCTCACATCTCTCTGTGTGCTTAACGTAAAGTTACCCTAACTTTGAATTAAGCTTTCGGTTCCGTTAAACTTTACCTATGTGTATCTTCAGCCGAACACGTAATTTAATTAATTCTCCACCCTAAATTAATGAGGAATAAAAAATCTCTTCAGCAATTCAACGGTGAATTCTCTACTGTACGGAGGTGACAAAAACAATAGAGAAAATTTAATTTCCTGAAACCTCCATGAAATATTATTTTAATCCGGCGCCGCTGAATATTCAATGGACGCCATATTTTATTTGAGAGTTTTTACGTGAAATAATACGATTGGGATGCGACCGGATATTTTTAATCTACTTCCAGTAAGAAGACGACGAAGAAGAGTCTTATTCCATTATGTGTCGGTACTGATTTGTTTGCAACAGTTTTATCTGGACTGCCGCTTGTATACAGAACAAAAATGGGTCCGAGCATCAGCACAGAGTTATTATGTCAAATTATTTATCGTAAACTTAGACGACGTTAGAAAGACGTTAATTGCTAGCAGGGAAAAAACATTTACCAAATTAATATCTTATTGATTAGCACTTATTGAAAATAGATTACTACAGAATTGAATAACTCTTTTTAAAATCCAATAAGTAATATCTTCTCGGAAGATAAAACAGGCCTAAACCTTGATTTCTCCGGAACCTCGAGAACATCCCTCTGGTGCATTTTACTATCACGAACCATATATTATATTAGGTAGTGCTTTGGTACACTTTTACCGGAATATTTTACAAGATACATTGTTATTAAGTAGAGTATTCAAAATAGGTTTAAGGTAAGGAGTTGCAGGCTTTTGTTTTATCGAAACTTATAGCCAGCGTTATTATAAGCCCGGTAACTGACTGCTCCGACAAAGAGCGAACGCGACCTATCGCGTCTGTAGTCGATCGCCGCTTTTGAAAGCTGAACTCCTTATATAATAAGTTGGAACCAACACTTCACAGGTAACAGTTATGACAAACGGTAGTAACCAACTGGAACAGACTGGCCAGCTGGCCTAGCAAGCACATATGCCTGGTAAGCTTGTAAGGCTAAAAGGAAAGCAAGCGGTGTCAACTAGCTTGCTTTCCTTTCATTCTTCGTACCTAAAAGTGTCAGAATCCGCCTAGTTGGGCTCCAGTGAGACCACTGCCACAGCTAGTCTTGTTTTATAACGGTAGCGTTCAATGGCGTGGTTGATGATGCCCTGATAGTGTGTTGTGCGATGAGGAACACTTACACGAGGTATGCTGTTTAATCCTCAGAGATACGCAGCGGCAACAGACCTCAGACATTACGCCAATCTTATGTACTTTTGATTGCAGATTTCTATGAGCGGCATGACGTGACAGAGTGGTCACCATACCAGTACCACCATACGCAGATTTTTTTTGACACGTAGACATCTAAGTGAGAAGTGATTTCAGTTTTGGGTCTGGGTGTTTATGTATTCGTCTTGATGTGTCCCATGTAACACGTGATGTAAGGAATCTCAGTGTGGGGCTGTTAATGTAGAACGCGTCTCGTAGTAAAGCATGATTACTTTTAACCAGAATATAACTTGACCCAGTTTGTAATGATGAAATTACCGATTCTTCTTCCGTCTCGCCTCCGTTTCTCCGCAGTCATAAAACAAGTCACTTAGGTATAACTATCTAGGAATTCGCTGCCTACTAAACATCCCTGCAAACTATTGAATGAGACTCGCTCCGTACTGTGTAATTATAAGGTTCACAAGCCAATTGCAACAATCCCGATTGTAATATACAATGCCGATTATAAAATCGGCTGTGTTAGTTGGACTCGCTTAGGAAGGGTTCTGTACCACCGATGTTAAGAGCGAGCAAAAACAAAAACACGTTTGAAATGCATGCCGGATACACAAATACATGCAAAATAGATGGCGTGGATTCATATAGGAACCTGTTACTATTTTTAAAGCTTTTCTCGTGCGTATTTTTATTATTTGTTGTTACATTTTGTGTAGCCCAGTGACGTACAGATAGACGGAGAGCGGAGCTTTAGTAATAGGGTCCCGTTGACATCCTTTGGGTACGGTACCGTAATATACTACAAATGGTTTATTAATTACGCCCTTAACTCAAATCCAGAACTGTGTGACTCAAAATAACAATTTGATTAAAAAACGGCTGGACCTATCGTGTCAGGACGACGGAGATATAAAAGCACTGGCCGAGAAGAACTTTTCAGAACTACATCGACTCTCAAAGATGGCGGACAGAAGTGTGAAACACTTCAGCGGCCAATACCCTAGGAGTGATCTATACTCAGGTTTTGACAGCGAAAATATCCAACACGTATCAGCACAGGTAGTTCCACCAATTACTTCTGCAATAACTTGTCCAGACATAAATATTCCCAATATTAGTAAGTATACTTTAAAAACTGCATCCAAGCCGTGTACAGAGGCAACAGCACAGGCTACCTCTATAGACCAACCGCAGAATTGTGCTGCGGGGATAGACGAAATGTTTGAAGACGCTGCAATAGACAAAACTACAGAAATCAGTTGCCAAACCGATGGGCCACTATGTACGAGTATTACTGACCTCAAGAGGATTTATAAGGAATTTGAAGACGGTTTGTATGCCTTATTTTAAATATGTTTAAAACACAGTTAGGTCAGTGATGTCGAGAATTTGTGATGCAGAAATAGCAAACTAACGATGAGTTATAGATTCAATGCATATCGGTCACATATCCGTTGCTAAAATGAATAAATTGGAACGCCTCTAACTACTTTAAATTCTCTTATATCTATTTGAAACAGGACAAAGGTATAAGCGAGGCTAATTCTTGAAATCTGCTGATACCTAAATTAAGCTTGAAATCTGTATCCGTACGCTCTGAAAGGATAACTATATCCCTGACAATCTCTTTCACGTAGTTCCAATTAAATCATTTCTGGGCCCCCACTTTGCGGGGGTCAGTAACACATCTACTTCTTCGTGTGTTCGCTGGGTGCGAAGTACTAGGTGGGGTTAATGTAATCGATTATTCACATTATTCCGTCGACAAAAATGGGTCACAGCAGTTGTTGTGTTGTAAATTGTAAGAATACTGGCAGAAGTAAATGCAAGTTTTATCGATTCCCAAGAGCTACTTGGAAAATTTAACAACGCACGAAATACATAACTGACTTCTTAAATCTGCTGCTGAAAAAATTATGAAATATAAATATTGAGCTCTGTCCTTGTTTTGTTCTTAAATAATCAACATCAAGGACATGGCCAGCAGAAACCAAAAAAATTCCTTTAAAGACGGTTTCTGGTTGAAATTTTATACTGTGAGTGAACGTGCCTTCCGGATCACGGAAGCGTGTATGAAATTTAGCTACTAGCTACCCATCCAACTACCAACCACGACCGACGCTGCTTGACATTATAGATCCGGTTAAAATTTGCTTCATACCTTACATAGCTAATACTAACAATATATTAAATGAATTCCAGCACGTAAGAAAGAAGCGGTGGAGCTTAACCGCCGCCTCACAGCCCTCCGCGTCGAAGGTGCTCGCATCACAAGGAGAGCGACCCAAGAGTCCGAATGCGCGCGGGCCCTGCTGGCAAAGAAACGGTATCTCGCTACGGAAGAGATCGCCCTAAAACGGTCTATAGAGCGCTTGTTCAACGCTGTTGACGTCATTCGGAACTATTTTTAAATGTAGGATTTTGTTACGATAGCAAATAAGTTTACGGAGTTACGGCAACTTACCTATTTTTGAATAACGTGTAATGTAAATTGTAAGAAGCTTTATTATAAGATTGATTTATACAAATATTTTAGCCTAGTGGTTAGAAATGCGGTCTTTCAAACTGGGGCCCCGGAGTTTGAATCCCAGGCACATACCTCTGATTTTCGAAATGATGTACATATTAGAAATAATTATCTTTAGCTTAATGGTGAAGGAAAACATCGTGAGGAAACCTAGAGAACATAGAATTTATAAAAAAAAAATCAAAGATATTTTCAAGTCTACCAATCCGCAATTGACTACGGCCTTTCCCTTCTCATTCTGAGAGGAGACCTCTGCCCAGCAGTGGGACATAAATGGTTAATGATGATAACACAAATAATTAAAAAAACTTAACAATAATATAATGTATACCGCGTAGACCTAAGAACATTTTGAAGAACAGATCGAATTTATATAGATTTATAGTTAGGGACTGTCGTCACGTCGTGTCGTCGTAACGGGTGACGACTTACCGGTCTGAAGTAGGTATAGGTTCGGATCCCGGTCAGGCAAATATGGGTGTTGGTGTGTGTAACAAGACAAGGACTAATCTTGAGCTTTAAAGGCTATATTTTACAATATTTATACCTAATTTGTGTACATAAGAGCATGAGAGTGAAATTGAATTGAAGTGAGATTGAAACATGCGTCCCACCAGAACGACATATTCAAATGTCAAGCTCAATATGGACGATAAATATTTTTTTAACGAACGAATAGACATAAGTTACAAATAGATTAATAATAAGTATTGTGAAAAATTATGAACATAATAAGTAAGTTAACATAATTAAGTTTATTAAACTGTATATAACAAAATTCTTATCGTTATGTGATATTAATTACTC